>PVJN01001802.1:0-130575 GCA_004026805.1 Lasiurus borealis
TAAGCTGTTGCATAGTCTTTGGGATAATCATGGTAATTTAGGACATATTACTCTAACATATATGTATATCAGTATAAAGAAGAATGAATAGCAGACATTTCCTGCTTGAGGAATTTTATTTAGCTCTTTTTGATTTTTATTTTCCTATTTACCTTCAATGAGGGCAAGAGTGTGATTGGTTTTCATGAAGATAAGGCAAGATTTGTAATTAAATTTCATCAGGGATCCACCATCTTGCCCTAGGGAAGAATAAATAAAAGAGGTGGGGATACTGCCCTTAGACTATAACAAAAGGGTCACAACACTACCTTCTTCTTGCTAGAATAGTGAACAGAGACTCCTTATTAGAGTTTGGCTGAGGACATGTTCCTTTGCAAACATCACCAATCTCTTAGTAACTTCAGCTCCAGGTTCCAGGATCCTTCCAGCCACTGAAGTTTGTGACATTGTGGCAAAGATCTAGAAGTAGAGCTAGTGGTGACATGTTGCTATTCCTTAGGTTTGTTATTTTAAAAGGAGACCAGGCTATGCAAAACCTTTTGATCATACTCTGTTTCCAAAGTTGGAACTTCCAACATAATTTGATTGAAATTTTTTAAACTGATCTTGCCCAGTAAGGAATGGTGCCTTCAAATTTAGCAGATCCTCAGTCTCACAGAAAATGAAGAGGTATAATAAAGATTTCAAATTTTAAATAAAACATGGTTTGACCACATACATTAAAACTGGGCAATTATATAAAATACGTAATGTTAATCTTAATCTGTACATACTATTTTTAATATAAAACTACTGTGCATCTTTAATTAAAAATCTGTAAATATAATGCATAACAAACATTATAGATACAATACACTGTTATGAATT
Source organism: Lasiurus borealis (assembly GCA_004026805.1). Classification (NCBI taxonomy): domain Eukaryota; kingdom Metazoa; phylum Chordata; class Mammalia; order Chiroptera; family Vespertilionidae; genus Lasiurus; species Lasiurus borealis. The sequence goes on from PVJN01001802.1 coordinate 868, forward strand.
AATAATAGTTGTTATTAAGGCTAAAAACATCTGTGAAAAGTTTTCATTAAAAAGATATGCCAATCTGTATAATCTATATTTATATATCTATCATCTTACCTAATAATAGTCAATTATTTAAATTGACTGCTCCTCAGGCAATCAGGAGTGAGTATGCAAATTAACCCAACAAAGATGGCAGTTTGATTTGCATATGCAGATGTGAAGTGGCCAGGTGAAGTGGGATGCCTGCTATGGGTTGAGGGGAGGAAGGTGCAGAGGGAGGTATAGGCGTGGTGCTCTGGCCAGGAGCGGGACTTGGTGGCTTCCAGGCAGCTGGGAGTGAAGCCAGGGGAAGGCCTATTTTTGCACAAATCTTCATGCAACGGGCCTCTAGTATATAACATGCATGTTTAAGTATATTAATTTTGAACTTTTTTATTATAATGACAGGTTTAGTACACAAATGTATCAGTTTCCTTTAATATTAAAGTACCAATGTATGTACATTTTTATTATTGCTTGTTTTTCTATTTTCTGCTTCCCTAATGTACTTGGTTTATAAGCAAAATCATCATCAAACAACTACTGAGTACCCTAAGGACTTAGCAATATACTAGGTGTTTGATCATTTAGAACTATAAAGAACATGCTTAGTTACTGTTGAATTGAAATGCTGAGTGGTCCATTAGGCAGAAGTGAGTAAATCATCCATCAAAGGCATCCACAGCAAATGATTACTCTGACAGTTCATATGTTGAATATGAGAGCATTCATGAGAATGCATATACTGGATTAAGTGAAGCTAACTTTTCCATTTTTCCAAAAGTCTATTTTTAGTCAAAATCTGTAACTATCTTAAATCACTTGGGTGTTGTTATACATGGAATAGGTTTTAAGTAATTATGACCAATCCATTCTATCCATTGAAAGATACTTAAAATTTTTTTTTTATCTATGGCATGGGGTTATTATAGCATGGAAAATCTGGAATTTAAATTGTTAACTAAGGAAAGAATGTATATAAATATTAGTGATATTCTCATTATTTTAAAAATTTGAATTTTCATACTAGTGAGTAACTGCATAGAAATTGCACCAAAGTAGACCCACAGCTTCCTTAGTATAAACTCATAAGCAACATAATATTTTTATACAGGGATTGGAGAAAGTAGGTTTATAGTTATAATACAAATAAATATTATAATAATTAATAAATAACAATACAAGAATAAACTGTTTCTCATAAAACTGTAAACATTCTTTTGCACATCCTTTTTATTAATAGCATCTGAAAATAAAGGAGTTGGACTCAATGAATCTTCCAAGGTCTAAATTATTCTTGTATTCATAACCCTAACTATTAATACTACATACCAAGTATAAATATTTTATGCTCATACATACTAAATAGTTTATAATATAAACCACATTCATCGCCGAAACCAGTTTGGATCAGTGGATAGAGCATCGGCCTGCAGACTGAAAGGTCCCGGGTTCCAGCCTGCAGACTGAAAGGTCCCGGGTTCGATTCCAGTAAAGGGCATGAATCCTGGTTGCAGGCACACCCACAGTAGGGGTGTGCAGGAGGTGGCTGATCGATGTCTCTCTCTCATCAAAGTTTCTAGCTCTCTATCCCTCTCCCTTCCTCTCTGTAAAAACCAATAAAATATATTTTAAAAAATAATAATAAAATAAGTAAAATACACTCATCACAATAGAAATTATATATGACAAAATTAGCAATAATGATTATTTTAATGTATATATAATAGCAATGGTGGTCCATAAGGTCTTCTGCATGTGGTTAAGCACTGTAATGATAGACTAATGTGACATAGATTTGAAAAATGAATATAATTAAAAAAAAGAAATTAATAAATGAATGAAAGTATGTATAAAACTAAGTCAATTTAGTGAAATATATGAACATTTTGCTGCATGATTGGAATTTTTGAAACAAGTAAAATTCAGAAAAAATTTGATCTCATTATTTTCTAGGGGAGACAATAATTAGCAGTTATATTTGTCTCTTCATACCAGATGAAAAAAATATATAATCTAACATTAAGTTTATTATGTCACTTTCTATATAACCCTCTAATCTATATTTTATTTATTTATTTATTTACTTATTTATTCCTCACCAGAGGATAATTTTCAACTAAATTTTAGAGAGAGTGGAAGACAGAGTGTGAGAGAAACACATCAATCAGTTTCCTCCTGCATATGCCCTGATCAGAGCCTGGGCCAAGGAGGAATCTGAAACCAAGATACTTACCCTTCTCCAGAACTGAACCTGGGACATTTGGTCCAAAGGCCCATGCTCTATCCACTGAATCAAACCTACTAAGGCTCTAATATGTATTTAAAGATATACTTAAATAAGGAATTATTGATACTATTATTATATTGTCTAAAATATATCATAAGCCTGAAATCTTTTTAATACAAAATTTTTAAAATTCTGGGGTGGCAATAATGGCATTCAGTGGATGCCCGGAACCAATTCTAACATGTCATTATTGCAAGAATCTCATCCAAAGGTTGATAGGACTTGGGGGCTCAACAAGGGCTGAGCCACACATATGTGATTACCTGTTGGAATGGCTAAAGAGCACTTTCCCCAAGCCTGAATAGGATTGCCTGCTGCCTAACAGCTCAGGGCATTTTATTGCCTCCTGTTGGCCAAACACCCAAACAGCTGTAGGGTATTCACCAAACTGGCAATGCTTCTATAAACCTACCCTTTGAAACAATACCCTTTGAAGTATATTTTCTCTACCTTGCCTTAGGAGACATTGTGTTAATAAATAGCATTGGGTCCTTAGACAAGGGGTAGTTTTTTTATCTCCTTTAGCTGAAGATCCTCTGACCCCCAATGCCTTTCAAAATTATCTTTTGTCTTTGGACTCCTTCTTAATTTATGCATCAGCCCTTTTCTCCAGATTGTTGAACCCTTTGTGGGGCTGGAAGAAGAACCCCAACAAATGGACCTGCTTCCTGGATAGAATTAATAATTAATCATAAATAATTACACCTGATGGTTGTTTAAAGAGAATAAAATTAATAAAAGAGGGAAACACACACTGAAAACAACAGAAAATTATATTATAAAAATTCTCAAGTAGTAATTTTTCTTCAGAGGCTAAAAAACTACATAGCTATTTTCAAACCATTTTATAAATATAATAATTTCTGAAGATACTAATTCATTCATTCAATAAAATAATCTATAATGTTCATTATTTCCAAGTGTTAGTGGAAGCTCCTTGAGGGAGGGCATCTTTTTTCTTTTTCTGTTGTAAACCTAAAATAGGATTTGATACATAGGAATTTGAGAATGAATATATGTTAGGTGCTAGTATAACCCACCCCACAATTCTTTGGACATTGTTTTTATAAATGCTGATTGACTAATATATAACTTGTAGATAAACAGCATATTTGTATAACGATTCTAGGAACTAATTTCAAAAGAAGCAGACCCAGACCTTTAGGCATTCTAGCTAAGGGAGATATGCTGACTTTCAATCATAAAACCAGGATGACCACCCCAGACAATCATTTGAGCAGTTTAAGGTCCTCATCAGAATAGACTTTACTGATATACAAGTGGAGAGCTTTTCAATCCCTTTCTCTTGATCTTTTCTTTTTTCCTTCCCTTCTGTCTGCACTGATATTTTAAGATTGGTTTCGGGACTGGTTTCACATCTTCTCAAGTTGCTGGCACTTGAATAAACCATTTTTTTCCTTACACAAGCACCAGCCTCTCTAGTATTGGTTTTTGTTGGGGCAAGCAACCAAACTTGTATTCAGTTTCACTAACATAAAATAACGACTATATCATGCAATAATTTGTTTTCTTTTATTTTTCCAATTCAAGTGTGTGGAAGTTCCAGATATTCAAAAAGACTGTTATACACTATTTTAAAGTTTACAACCAACACTCAAAAGCAAATCAAATTTTCACTCAGCTGTATTAAAATTAGTTAATCTAGAGTGAAAGATGTGTGTAACTATTTAAGGCAAGGAAATGGAATTTCAAGTATTACCAGATTTTAAGGAGTAGTGTCTTTCAAGAAGTCCCCTCTCTCTCTCTCTCTCTCTCTCTATATATATATATATATATATATATATATATATATATATATATATATATATCCAGTGACAGGATTGCCAGAATGACCTGAAGGACCAGAACAATTGGTTGTTGCTGTGATGCCCACTGGCCTGAGTAGGGGCAGGGCTATTGGCCAACCATCCATGGCCTCTCCCCCTAGATGACCAGGCCTCTGATTGCCCCCACCCACCCCGAGCAGGGGCTGGGCTGACTGGTCAACCTCTGGCAGCACCTATCTGGCCTGCCCATCAATGCCGTCCATGGTCAGTCCCCAATTAGGGTCAGGACCAGTGACCAACTTTTCACAGTCCCTCCCCCTCTTACCCAGTCCCAATCAGCCCTCATGGGGTGGGTCAGCTAAAGCCTATCCGTGCACAAATTTATGCACTGGATCTCTTGTCCTATATAATAAAGGGTAATATGCAAATTGATCATCACTCCAATACAAGATGGCTGCCCCTATGTTGTCAAAGATGCTGACCCAATGTGGACACAAGATGACCACCACAAGATGGTCACAGGGGAGGGCAATGGGGATCAGGCCTACCATGGAGGATAGTTGGGAGCAACCAGGCTGGCAGGGAAAGGTAGTTGAGCAGGACCAGACTTACAGGGAAGGGCAGTTGGGGATGACTGGGCCAGCAGGGGAGGGAAGTTGGGGGCTACCAGGCTTTCAGGAGATGACAGTTAGAGGTGACTAGGCTGACACGGGAGTGGTTAGGGGGTGATCAGGCTGGCAGACAGAAGTGGTTAAGGGCAATCAGGCAAGCTGGCAGGTGAGTGGTTGGGAGCCAGCAGTCCGGAATTATGAGAGGGATGTCAGATCCCATTGGACATCCCTTGAGGGGTCCCAGATGGAGAGAGTGTAGGCTGGGCTGAAAGATACACATCCCTCCCCAATCCCATGCAAAAATTTTGTGCACTGGGCCTCTAGTACTAATATAAGGTTACAGGAGAGAATTTGACTTTACGTGGTGGGCACACTGTGCAATGTACAAATCTTCTGACATGGAACCCACACCTGAAACCTATATGTTCATGTTCACCAATGTTACCCAAATCAATTTAATAAAAACAAAAAATTAAATAAGAAATAAACCCCTTAATGCAACAGTTGTCAATCTTTAAGACTTCACCGACCATCAGTGGTCCACAGACCAACAGTTGGTGACCAGTGCATGTATCTGCAAAGCATAAGGAACTGCAGGTCATTCTCCTTCATAAAAACATCTTCACACATAAAGGCAAGTCTGGGCAATTTAAAAAAAGGACTCTTGACTATAAGAGTTTTTACATAGTGGAATTAAGAACAGATTGGCTGTTTATTCACCCTGAAAAAAGATCCTCCAGGGAAAAATCAATGATCAGAAATGATTTATATCCCAGAAGGAAATTCATGGACAAACATATCACTTCTCACAGGTGTTCCAAGGTTCGATCTTGGATCCACAGTTTAGCAAGCTTATTAAACAGAGAGAACTGAAAAACTTCAAAAGAGTCAGTTATATTAAAGTATAAAACATTTAAACAGTAGAAGAAGCATTTTGTTTGTTTTTAACGAGTGTCAAGGAAGAGGTAGATTACAACCATCAAATATTTATTAGGATTAATATGTAGACTATAAGAACATGTAATTATTTCTATCAAGGAAAATGAAAAAGAAGACATAGATATAATATACATTACAACTAACTTATTAAGTATCTTAAACAGTTTCCTTACAGTTGTTAGAATAGGCTATTAAATATTAGAAAGGAAAGTGGGAGAAAGACATCTGGCTAAGCAGGTAAAGATCTTTGTGGTCACTTGAGGGAGTAACTGACATAGTTCCACTAGTTTTGCAGGCCTGGGGGAAAAGCACGACATCCCGAGACCCAAAAAATTCCACTTATTAACGCATGTGCAGACTTACATATATCACCTCAAGTGACCTCTCTTCAATTATGCTTGATTGTAATAAATTAGCACTGCGGTTTTGTGAGCAGACTAGAGAATTATGGGTAAGAGCTAAAATTGCAGAACACTATTTAAAGAAAATCAGAGAATAACATTGTTTAGTTTAAAAATAAGCTCACTCTTTTTGGAGTTGGATAGTTAACAAACAGGTAAAAACACCTCTCTTTTCTCTACCAGAGACTGTAAGAAAGCTCACACAAAAACCTGGGGCAATTGTTCTCCAGCCTGACTGCTTTTTCTCTCCCTCCAAGAGTGTACTTTCACTTTAATAAAATTTGCCACTGTTTCTTGAACTTCTATGTGTGTGTTCCTGAATTCTTTCTTGTGACACCTCGAAGAATTTCCTTCTGATGTTATAATGAATATTTTTAAACATTTATAAGTGATTTACTTTGAAAAGTGATAGCATGTCTCATTGAAAAGTATTTGTGAATCATATATATTTTATTCTTCCAGATGTGGGTAACATTCTTCCCAAAACACAAGATTGAGTCTACTGTATCATTATAAATACTTTCTGAAATGATACTTTATAATTTTAATACTCCTGTCATTAATTAATTACCCTCAATTAGCTAAATATCTCATTGTTTTTTCTTTATTTAAATATGAATGACATATTGCTACAGTATATGTTTTTTTGTAAGATATCTTTTTTTTTTAAATAAAGCACTAAGGTATTCAGAGTAAAATAACTCACATAGGGTGCCAAGAAACTGAGTAATATTCAAATGGATTACTAGAATTTCTATTTTTCATTCTATTTTTTTAAAGCTAGCTTTTGGGATAACTTATAGGAAATAAATACTTATTAATAAATGGATTTAAATTACCAATCATAAGAATTAAAGTAAATTTTTATTTTAAAATGAGCCACTCTTGGTCCCTAATTTCATAGTAATGGTAAAATAACATATTTGGAAGAACCTTTTAGGAAAGTGTGCTAGATGGCACTTTGAGGAAAGAAGGAAACACATCTACACAGACACCTTTTAGTGTTCGTGTTCTTGACTTACATGTTAACTGAGCCCTTTGAGTGTTCCACTTCAAAACCATAAATCAAGGAAAAGTATACAATTCATCTAGATTCTTAGTAAAAGAAAAGAAAAGGTAATATGATGTAACAGATAAGGGTAGAGATATGTAAGCAGGATTCCTATGATTAATTATCCAAAGTAAACTTTATTATTTAAGAACTATTGGACTATGAAGAAGCTGACTTCCCCCCAGCAATGTGAATTAGTTTTACATGCTGTCATAAATATTGACAGCATTATGTTAGTCATGCATTTAGATTTCTCTTTCTGACTGAGATGCCTATAGAAAGAAGAATTATATAAATATATTTTGAATGAATGCACCCAGGGTTTGAAATGATGAGACCAGTGACTCTATGACTATTAAGTTGTTTTGATGCTGTTAAATATTTTGCCTAACAGTGGGGAAGGGCCTTTCAGCACCTCTTACTACAACTCTATTTTTCTCACTGTTTATATAAAGATTAAGCTAATAGTTTTTATTCTTTTACCATCTTGTGTAAAGGATAAGACTAATAGATCAAAATGTTAAATGCATTTTAAAAAAGAATTCTAACTAAAGTCTAAAGCTGAAGGCAGTAGGTATAAAATACCAACCAACTACAAATATCCATGTAGCATTTACTAAAAGTAGCAAAACTCCCATTCCAAATGAGTTAGGTGATAGAAGTCTAGAAAAGGAAAAGTTTTTTCACATAAATTTTTAGAGATAGGGATTTCTTGCAAGACCATAAGCCTGCTATTACAGCCTATAGGGACTTTGACTACATTGTGTCATTGCAGCAATTGTAATTTCATGTAACAGACAATACTTAGAACAGATTGGTGTGTGCTAGATAGAGATTGGCCTACATGTAGACATAGGGACTATGCCTCCTTTCCTTTGCCAGAAGATCTGAAGGCAGGAATTGGTCAGAGTAACCAAGAAATGCTATAGAAAGATAATAGTCATGTTCTCAATTGCTTAGTCAAGAACATGATAGCTCTTGGGGAGCAATTGGAGATGAATAGCTTACTTTTTTGACTGTGCTAAGATTACTTTTAAGGAATTATCTATTTTCATTGTCAGTGTGTAGAAACAATAGTAGGCAGAAAAGAGCAGAATCATTAATATTTTGAGTCTACTAAATAATAAACTAAAAATCATAAGTATATGTCCAGTTCTATTGAAGATAGTCTTGGTTTACAGCAATATTCCAACATCATATCAACTTACTGCTCTGTAATCCCACTCTTAGGAATTTATCCTAAGAAATCACAAACACCAATCAAAAAGGATTTATGCACCCCTATGCTCATAGCAGTACAATTTACAATAGCTAGAATTTGGAAACAGCCTAGGTGCCCATCAGCAGATGAGTGGATCAGAAAACTGTGGTACATATACACAATGGAATTCTATGCTGCCAATAAAAAGAAGGGATTCTCACCATTTGCAGCAACCTGGATGGAACTGGAGAGCCTTATGCTTAGTGAAATAAGCCAGTCAATGAGGGAGAAGCATCACATGATCTCACTCATCAGTGGATAATAAAGAACATTATAAACTGATGTACAAAAGGATAGATAAAGAGGCAGTAAAGCTTCAAACAGACTGTGAAATTACAGCAGGAAGATTAAAATTAGGTGAGGTAGATAAGAGATCAATCAAAGGACTTGTATACATGCATATAAGCATAACCAATGAACATAGACACTTGGGGGGAGTTGGGGTATGCCTGGGAGGGAGGGGGGGGCATGGGGAGACATGTATAAAAAATTAATTAAAAAAAAGAATATTTGAGGATTGGCAAATATCACTATTTCCGTGTCTCTTACTGGAATTATTAAACAGGATGAAAATATTAATTAAGATTTTACTATTGTTAAGCAATATTTACTTCAGTTAAATTGCATGAGTTTTAAAGCAGCTCAATCTCAATCTTGGTATGTTAAGATCTTCATACAGAAACCCAGGCTTCTTGGGTTTAATCAGACCCTGCTTGTCCCCCCCTCCCTCTCCCTAATAGAGAAGAAGCACATTTGGTGTTCCACAACCTCAAGAGATTATCCTACATAATAAAAGGGTAATATGCAAATTGACCCTAACAGGAGAATGGGCAGTGCTATGACGCACACTGGCCACAATGGGGTAGATGCTCAACATAGGAGCTGCTCCCTGTGGTCAGTGCATTCCCACCACAGGGGGAGCTCTGCTCAGCCATAAGCAGGGCTGATGGCCACAAGCACAGCAGCAGTGGTGGGAGCCTCTCTTGCCTCCATGGCAGTGCTAAGGATGTCCAACTGTGGCTTAGGTCTACTTTCTGCAGGGAGCAGGCCTAAGCCATCAGTTGGACAACCCCAAAGGGCTCTCTGGCTGCCAGAGGGATGACTGATTGTTAGCTTAGGCCAAATACTCTGGAAAGTGGGCCTAAGCAGGCAGATGGACATCCCCCAAGGTATTCTGGCTTATGAGGGAGCACAGGCTGGGCTGAAGGATGCCCCCCTCCAAGTGTATGAATTTTCATGTACCAGGCCTCTTGTTAATCTATAAAAATCTTCTTATCCTCCCACCACTTCCCAGCCTATGACAATAATTACGATGACTGCCATAGAGTTGTGTTGCTATTAGAAGTGGCAATAATAATGTTGGAATTATATCCCCTTTCCTTATGTATAAATGCAAAACTATTTCCATGCTAGTTGGTTAGGATCCATTCCTTTTCAGCAGACATAGCTATACATCATCCTTAAAAATACTGTAAATCTTCTAATCCTATCTAATAAAAGAATAATATGCAAATTGGCCATACCTCTGCTATACCCACCAGCTATGCCCACCAGCCACACCCACCAACCAATCAGAGTAAGTATGCAAATTAACTAAGCCAAGGTGGCTATGGCCACAGAGAGAGCAGGAGGGAGGCTTGGGTTGCCCCTGGCGATGGAGGAAGCCAAGCTTTCTACACACCCTGGCCAGCAGGCCTCTGCTTAAGGCAACAAAGTGTCAATGGCTGCCACTACAGAGCAAGCAGGAGGCTTTGCTCCGCTCCAGTAACAAAGTTTCAATTGTAGAAGATAAATAAATCCCAGATACCAGAGCTTCCTCTGGGATCACCAGGGGGCGTGATCTGCCTGCAAACCACCACAGGCTTCTCGACCAGACCACCCCATGCCCCAGGGGAACACCCAACCTAACCCAGGACACCCTTTAGGACAAACCAGCTGGCCCCCACCCATGTACCTGGCCTCTATCCTATCTAATAAAAGATTAATATTCAGATTGATTATAACTCTAACACACAAGATGGCTGCCCCCATGTGGTCAATGATCCTTCCCCCATGTGAACACAAGGTGGCCACCACAAGATGGCCAGCAGAGGAGGGTAGCTGGCAGGGACAAGGCCTGCAAGGGAGGGCAGTTGGGGGTGACTGGGCCTGCAGGAAAGGACAGATGTCGGGACCCAGGCCTGCAGCTGAGGGCAGTTAGGGATGACCAGGCTGGTAGGAGAGGGCAGTTAGGGGCAAACAGGCTGGCAGAGGAGCAGTTAGGCATTAATCAGGCTGGAAGGGGAGAGTGTTTAGGGGAAGATCAGTCTGGTAGGCAGAAGCAGTTATGGGCAATCAGGAAAGCAGGCAGATGAGCAGTTGGGAGCCAGCAGTCCTGGATTGAGAGAGGAAGTCCAACTCCCCGTTTAGGCCCAATCTTGCCTGGATCAGGACTACACAGGCAGTCCGATACCCCTCAAGGGGTCCCAGATTGAAGAGGGATCAGGCTGGGCTGAAGGACACTGTCCCCCGTTATCCCCATGCACAAATTTTGTGCACCACGCCTCTAGTACTTAATAACTGTTAAAGTTCAGTTACTTAAAAAATGAATGTATATGAATTATAAGTCACCTGTAAATAAATTCATTGTTTTCCTTTTCTCAGCTCTAAAGTGAAAACAAAGGGAGCAGTTATCAAATATATATTTTTAAAAATGTTTTTCTCCTTAAAATATTTTAGTTGTTCAGGTTGGCTTTGTTTTTTAATGTATTGATTCTTCAGAACCATCATTTGACTGCCATTTTCAAAATGGCATATTTTATTATGTTTATTTTTCCAGCGTACTTTTGTGTTCTAATTGTGAATTTATTTTTGTTTTAACATTAGTATAGTTTATTTAGAAAAAAATAACATTTTAAAAATCAAAATAAACAGATATATTACATATAACTACTATTAAGTTTTTATAAAATATTCATCTAGAGTCTTCTTTACATATATATCTATAGTAGCTAATGATACCAATATAGGTATAGAGATTTGTTGGTGGAATTGTACCATATATTGTATTTTTAACTTGATTGATTTTTCTTAAAAAAATATAGCAAGTTGAAAGGTGGATGCTACTTTATTTTAACTGAAGGACTTCAGACTCTTTCATTGAGTAGGTAATTTATGTAACCAAAATCATAATTCATTCTAGTTTTTTTTTTATTTTTAATCACTAAAAAGGGGAGTAAGTAATATGTCAAATGATATATTTTAGTATACTTTTTAAATCCTCACCCGAGGATATTTTTCTCTTTTTTAGAGAGAAAGGGAGGGGAGAGAGAGAGAGAGAGAGAAAGTGTGAAAGAGACACATTCATTGGTTGCCTCTCAAATGTATCCCAACTGGTGCTGGAATTGAACCTGAAACCCAGGTACCTCCCCTTGACTGGGAATAAAACCCAAGACTCTTTGTTGCACAGACCAATGCTCTAACCACTGAGGATGCTGGCCAGGGCTGCATACTTTTTGACTTACATATTCTTAAATTTTTATTGCTATCTCTTCTCTCTTCCATCCTGTAGTCTTCTATATATTAGCTACAAGTTCCAACTTTCTAAGGAAGCTGAGATTCAGCAGGTTTAGTAGCTTGTCCAAAGTAACAAAGCTAGAAAGCTATAGAATGAGAGTTGCTGTCATTGACTTTCAAACTTAAGAGGTATGCTCTGGCATTGTGGGTAGGATTTAAAAAAGGACAGAGTTCTGATTGAAAAATTAAGGTACAAGAAAAAAAATGCATACATTACTACAAATTCACCAAGAAACTGTAACTTTGCTTCTCTATGGCTCAATTTTATGATGGGAGAAATATTCTATGAGTAATAACTATGCAGCTTAGTTTCAAGTGAGTTTAGAATATATGATAAACTATTTAAGAACTATAAGATTCACTTATTATTATCTATTCAATTTATCTTTCACAAATCAGGAAATTGAGACAAAAGGTTTAAATGATGTTCCCAAGGTTTGCCAGATAATTTATGCACAGGCATAGCTAGTATGGAATTTCTAATACAATATTTGACATGTATATTTAAAAAACACAAAAGGGAGAAAAATAAAAAGGAAGTAAAAAGCAACTTGAAGATAAATGCTGTATAACTTATTTGTCATTTGTATATGAAGTTATGTCTCATTTGTATTTTCAGTTTCTTTACACACATAAATACACAAACATACACAAATGAAGTCTAGAATTCAGGAAAGTATTTAAAGGATCAGGGGTGGTTATATGTGGGGATACTGTTTCATAACAATATTTACTAGAATACTTAATTTGTTTATTAGATTTTAAAAAAATATTTATTGTTGAAAGTTTTACATATGTCTCATTTCCCACCACTGACCTCTCTCTGCCCTCTCGATCCCCCCAGCACTATTTATTAGCTTTCTTGATACAGAATGATGGCCTTTTATCTGAAAAATATTTCACTCTCTGCTTGTTTATCCTCAAATATTAAATGTGTTGAATTGTGTTTTTTTTTCTATTTTAAATATGTCAGTGTGAGAGCCAATTAAAATTTAAGCATCCCTTAACCTCAATTGAAATCTCAAATGCTTTGACACCAGCATTTATAATTTAGCCAAATAGAAGAAAAACTTGGCCCTATTGCAGAATTTAGCAGAAAGTGGTGAGGTGCTTCTAATCAAAGACAATCATAACAGCAGAACAGTCATTTTAAATTTTTAATGTTTCAATATACATATTAAGTCATCGCAGGTGCCAGATTAACAACAAAACTCTTGCAACTAAAAAGTATCCCCGTATTTGCATTGGAAGCCAGAAAGAGATGACAATGAAGTAGACAGCTTTCTAGGCTTCAAGCAAGTGTTGAGCTAGAGCCCACAGGCACAGTAGGCAGTGCTAGCTTTACAGAGGCGAGGACCCCTGTAGCCCAGTGGCCTCAGGCAACACTGAAATGAGTGCCCAGGGAGCTGGCCTGTGTCTGAAGTGGCCTCTTTGGTACTGTAGGAAGGTCCTTATGTTTCCCCAGAAGACTATCCGGGAGAATGAACACAGTTTTGCTTAGGGGTTTGCCTTACTTAACACAAAGAATGCAGTTCCAGAGGAAGAAAATTTAACTTAGTTTTCTCAAAGGAAGACTTTCTAGTGATAAATGGAAGACTTCATGGCTTTTAAGCAACTACTTCTAAAACAAGGTCAGACAGAAGGATCAAGTTTCATCAAATGAGTAAAAAATATTCAGCAAGGAACTTCCTGAAATAGTGAATATAACTGAAGCTAAAGCCCAGAAAGTTAGTTTAAAGTTCAGATACAAAAGGAGATCTAAAATAGAGACTGCCAAGTATTACTCACATAGTCTGTTTAATACAAAGTGACTATCAGTATTTCCAAGGTCTCAAAGCAAGCCTGTTTTTTTTCTGTGCATCCTTCTGTATTTATCTGGAACCAATTAAATGCCCTAATGATTTTTTTTTAAATTCCAAATACCTACACTAGGTATTAACCTTAAAAAGTAATCATAAAATTATAGATGTAGATGTTATATAAAATTAACATTTACTTTTACTAAATTATCATGAATTTTATGCATTCATAGCTATATAACTTCCTAAAATAATTGCATTATATATATTTGTGTGTGTGTATGTGTGCATATATATATATATATATATATATATATATACGCACACATACACACACACACATATTCTCTCTCACACACACACATATATATCACCCTAATATGCAAATAGATCAAATGGCAGAACAAGAAAATAACTGGTTGCTAAAAAATGCACTGACCACCAAGGGCACATGTGGAACATAGCAGGCGTCAGCTACAACAAGATGGTAGAGAAGGTAAGCAGTGGTACCTGATCAAGGTGGGGTGCTGGTCGCTGTCATTAGGGCGAGCCTCTGGTGGTTACTGAAAATTCCTTGTTCCTACCCAGAGCTTGCACCTGCTGCCAGTGCCAACCCTGCTCACACCCACTGCTGGCACTGGCCCCGATCGCTCAGCACTGTCATTGGGTATGTGCAGTGGCTGCAGGGCTTCACTACATCCCCCTGCTCAGGGCAGCGATAGGGGCAGCAGCTGCTTCTTGCACTTACTGACAGCACCGGCCCCACTTCCACCTGCTGCTGGTGCCAACCCAATCACATGTGCCCTCAGCAGACGGAAATGGCAGGAGTGAGTGGGCCTGCCAACAGACAATGGATCAGAGGCTGCAGTGGAAGGAGCCAGGTAGGTGTGTGGAGGATGGACTAAGACCCACCCCTGTCCCCACCACAGTCTCGTGGCCCACAGTTCTTTCAAAGATCACACATTCATGCACTGTGTCCCTAGTCTTATATAAAATTAGAATAAAGATAATGTACTACATAAAGGCAGAGGACGGTCAAAATGATCAGTTAATCTATTGAAGTATGTGCAAGTCTGAAGTTACAGTATCTATAAAATTGTTCCAATTTATATACTCTTAATTTAACATAATTCTGTTTTAAATATAAAGAACCATACAGAAACCAATGGTAAGTGAGAAAAGTAGAACATAATTGCCAAACAATGCCGTAGTGTCTAGAAAGCTTTTTGACTTGAGGCAGGGAACATGGAGAGACAGATCATGAACTTGAGAGTAGTAGACAACAAGCAGGTCAAAGACAAAAATAAGCATAAATTTTATATCCAAGTCCTCATTTTATATAAAAGTGATATGTAGGGTTTGGAGTGCAGATTCTTCTGTGGGTCCTTGTCCTACAAAGTTGAAGAACAAGTTTTTCCTATTTGGGGACCCCTCCCCAGGAACAAAAAGGCTTCTTTAATAAAAATGTGGAAGCTCTCCCTGGGGAGAAGTCCTAAATTGGAAAAACCTGCTCTCTCTAATGGGAATAACAATAATAATAATAATAATAATAATAATAATAATAATAATAAATATGTCTTGTGTTCCTTTGTCTCCAGTTTACATATGCTGTGGTTCTTTGTCTGAACATGACCCTTTCTAATTGGACCCTTCCTTAATCTAGGAACCCTGCTCTTCCCTCATTGGTTACTCTGCCACATAGAATCAGTTTTAAAGGTCAAAGCCCATGTGGTACCCTCCTCTTTCTCTTTTCCTTATCTTGCACCATTCCTCTATCCTCTGTGAAAATATATTTCCTTCTCCCCAGTATCCTGTGACTTTTCTCTATCCTCTGTAAAAGTAAGATAAGTATTTTGGTGATTCCAAGTCCTTATCTATGCATTCCTCTCCAATGCCCCTCCCCCATCCCTGATACTGTCTGTCCTGTCTCAAAAATCAAAACAGCAACTCCTCTGTACATGGGATGGCACTCACCCAATCAAGCCACACCTGCCAGGGCAACCTTTCTGTTGTTTTAAGCCACATATTTGTGGTGTTTCATTATGGCTTCTCTTGGAAACTAATACCTTTGCATTCTAAATATCCATCTATAAGTTAAAAGATGATGAAAATTTTGCAAATAATTCAACACTATTTAATCTTAAGCATGTGCTTTTAGAATATAACTTAGACATAAATGTAACAGTAATATGAAAAACCTTCTGAAATCTATATAATTTAATAACCAATGTCACACCAATAAACTCAATATAAAAAGAATCCCTGATAATCATGAGATCTATAAATTAAATTAATGTGGAATATTAAAGTAGGATAAAACATACAGTTTCAAGACAATTTAGAAAAGTAAAATACTAAAATATGTTTTTACATTCTTGAAAATATTATTTCTTAATTTACACCGCTGGTTATTTTTATTTGTACTTAATCTTTATCCATCTTTATTTATAAGTAATTGGATATTGAGGGAAATAAGAGAGGGATTGGATTGCATGTTTGTTTGGGCACTGGAGAACTGTAGTAGGTTCCATTGCATCAGAATAATTTTAGATTTGTATATGTATTATGGTGCTGTTTTTGCCCAAAGACACTAAAATTTCCCAGAAAAATGTATTACTTTCTATTTCATGAAAAGAAAGGAATAACAGCTCACAAGAACAGGGATTTTTTTTAATTTAAATTTTCTTTTTCAATTACAGCTTATTTACATTCACTATTATTCTGTATTGATTTCAGGTGTATAACATAATGGTTAATCATATATTTTACAAATTATCCCCCCATATATTCAGTACTCACCTGGTATCATTAATAGTTATTATAATATTATTGACTATATACCTTATGCTGTACTTTAAATCCTTGTGACAATTTTATAACTACTAATTTTACCTTCTTAATTCCTTTACTTTTTCTACTTGGTCCCCTAAAAGCCCCTCCCCTTGCAACTATCAGTCTGTTCTCTGTATCTATGAGTCTGTTTCTGTTTGGTTTGTTCATTTATTTATTCTTTAGATTTCACATATGAATAAAATCATATGACATTTGTCTTTTTTTTTCTGACTGACTTATTTAACTCAGCAAAAAAACTCACCAAGTTCATCCATGTTGTAAATAGTAAGATTTTATTTCTTTAGATGGTTAATATTCCATTGTATATTTTTAGCACAACATTTTTATCTATTTATTTATTGATGGGTACTTGAGGTGCTTCTACATCTTGAGTTTTGAAAATAATGTTGCAATAAAAACAGAGAGGCATATATTCTTCTAATTAATGTTTTAGGTTTCTTCAGACATGTATCCACTAGTGGAATTGCTGGGTCATAAGGCAGTTGCATTTTTACTTTTTTGATGACCCACCATACTGTTTTCCACAGTGACTGCACCAATCTGCATTCCCACCAGCAGACCAGAGGGTTCCTTTTTTTTCATATCTTCATCAACTCATGCTTGTTTATTATTGATGATAGCCATTTCAGAGCAGGTGGACCTGTAGAGAAAACACAGATGAAGGGGAGTGTAAAAAAGTAAATTGAAAGTCTTTTGTTTACAACATCTAGTCTCTTCCATTGAAAGGGGAATTCTTTCCAGCTTCCTCCATCTTAGGTGATTACGCCCTTAACGAGACAAATAGACTTGCCAATTACCTAACCCACCATTAGGTAATCCAGCAAGAATGTGCCGGGAGATAACCTAATAAGGCAAAACACCTGCGTAAGCAGACCCTGGCCCCTACCTGGCCTATCAGGATGGGCCAACTCCCCTACCTGGCCTATCAGAATAGGCCAACTCAGTAATTCAAACAGCTTTCCACCCCCTGACCCCCAGTATAAAACGGTCATGTAACAAAGGTTCAGGGCTCTCAGCCTCTGCTCTGTTTTCGGAGTATGTTGTGAGCCCCAGCATGCTGGTCTGAATAAACCCCTTTGTTTTTGCATGAGATCTTCTCTTGGTGCTCTGTAAGTGCGGCTTGCGTTCTGGGCTTAACACCATCAGCCATTATTCACCTATATTCTTTAGATGAATTAAAGATTTCCTGTTTTGATCTTCCAAGATCCAGGAGTCTGGGTGAAATAAAAAAGGAAAATGAAATTAAGATATCCCTGATTTAGCCGAAACCGATTCGCTCAGTGGATAGAGCACCGACCTGCGTACTGAAGGGTCCCAGTTTTGATTCCGGTGAAGGGCATGTACCTTGGTTGCAGGCACATGCCCAGTAGGGGTCATGCAGGAGGCAGCTAATCAATGTTTCTCTCTCATCAATGCTTCTAACTCTCTATCCCTCTCCCCGCCTCTCTGTAAAAAATCAATTAAAAAAAAATCCCTGATTTACAGTTTCAAGAGGAAAATAAGATGTAACACAGCACAATTAACTCTGAACTACAAAATAAAGAGATATACTTTTTAAAAAATTGCAAATCCCTAATACAACATATTGTTGGATTCTATCTTCTTTGGAAAGTAATCAAATATGACTTTGTAATAATGTTGGTGAATTAAATCCTGGTCATCTATTGAATGTTAGCTCTGTTTATTTTATATATTTTTCATTACTAGAGGCCTGATGATGAAATTTGTGCAAGAGGAGGACTGCTTTCCCTCAGCTGCCGGCATTGGCTTTCCTCTGGCGCTCAGGACCCCGGCTTCCCTTGCAGCCCTGGCTTCATCTGGAAGGTTATCTGGGAGAACTCTGGTCTCTTTAACATATTATGATTTTAATATGATAGATGATTAAAGTTTATACAAAATACACCCCATAACAACTTAAGAATCTTTGGTTTATTTTGATTTATGAAAGATATGGTTACCTAGAGTAAATTCAGAAAATGTATTAAAAAACACAGTGGGTTATAAATAACATAAATTATTTATTTGAAAAACAGAAGTACTTTTTGTTAGTTTTTAAAATGTTTTAAAGTAATTTATAAAAAAGGTTTAGTGAAACTAAGTATGAATGCTTGTCTTTGGCCTCCAACTTTAATTCTGAAAGCACACCAAATACAGTCTAAGAGCAACAACTTTAACATTAAGCATACTGGCTCTATCACTCAGTAAATGACAATAAACCTCACCAGTTTGCTCATATGTATATTTAATTTTCTGCACAGAGTGTTTTCAGGAAAATGAGATAATACATATAAAATGTTTTTGGGTACAAAATCTTTCTCAGTTTAAGTCCTTAAAATTGCTTGTACCTGTTATACAAGCGTGGACAAGAGTTATGCTACAGTTGTATATATAGAAAGTGACATGCAGGTTATCCTAATATATAAAAAGCAAGGGGCCATCATGAACAAAACAATCAGACCGATGACTGAACACCAGGCTGTATGGGGCAATGAGGCCAGCGGGGGAGCAGTATAGGGTGACCAGGACAGCAGCGATGGGGGAGCAGTTAGAGGTGACCAGGCCAGAAGGGGGGGCAGCAAGGGATGACCATGCTGCTAGAGAAGGGTAGTTGGGGGTGATCAACCTGACAAGCAGATGTGTTAACTGTGACCAGGCTGGCAGCGGGGCAGTTAGGAGCCAGCAGTCGCGGATTGTGTGTGAGATGTCCTGGATTAGATAGTGTGCAGGCTGGGCTGAGGGGGACCCTCCCCCATGCACAGATTTCATGCACCAGGCCTCTAGTGATTATTATAATAGCTATATTAACTCAAAAGAATGTCAGAATGTACCTAGTAACCTACTTTTGCCCACCACTGTGTTATTATGTGAAGGCATGCAATATTCACAAAGCATCAAATCATTAAGCCCTCTAATATTGGAGAACGATGCTAACTCACTCTGATTCTCCTGTTACCTTTACAAAAATATTCAAATGAATGATCATTACACAGAATATAGTTGGAGTAGCAGCAGGCATTTTTCTAAATATTTGATATATATTTACCCTTTGAATCCTTATAGCTATTCTATGTAGTAGCCATTATCAATATTCCTGTTTCATAAATGGAAAGTAAGTCACAGGGAGATTTAGAAGTTGGTATAAAAATACACAGCAGAGCTGAATGCTACTGCTAAGGAAGTCTGGTGTCAGAGTTCTGGTCACAATTTTAAACCACACTACTGTCATTTAATGTGCATCACTTTGTGGATTGCTCCAAAATGTGCATTCCTATTCATTCATTTAATGTAGGGGTTAATATAAAGTTTAATTCCATACTTAGGCATTTGTCTCTCTTACTAGCTAATGTGCTTATGTTTTGATGGCATTTCACCAATGTAAATCAGATAGTTTGACCTTTAATCATTTAAAAAAAAAGTTTGTCCACTAATCTGACCTTTAGCATATACTCTAAAAGCCCTTTTATTTCCAGGAAAAAAAGCTGAAAAAAAGACAAATGAGTATGGTAGGGGTGCTTATATAAGAAAGCCTTTACAGTTTAAATGCCTATGCCTCTAACAAAGCAAGAAGCCAAAGGTTATAATTCACAAAAGAAAGTTGTTTGGGAACTGGGATTTATAATAAAACTCAGGGTCAGAACAGAGACTCACAGATTATATATATGGAAGTCTTGCTTTTTTTTACCATATCATTTCCTGCATAGAGAGCTTTCCTGAGAGATTTATGCAGAGTCATAGCTGTAGCAGGAAGAAAAGGGTGCTCTGTCCTTAGAATCAAAGCCAAAGAAAAAAATGAAGAATAGAATAGCCACAATAAGCTCTATCTCCTTTATGAAAAGGAAGTAAAAGTGTTTTTGATGCTCCCATTAAATGCAGTAAATGTTAGGAAAATCATTATACTGAAACCATTTCATCAGGCTTAAAGGAATAATACTATTCTCAATTTCATTAAAACTTCAGAAGGTGTAAATACATTCACATTTTTCAATTTTATATTAAAATTTTTCAAACAAGCCCAACGTTGTTAGGAGTTTTTGACCTGGTGTGTTTTACTACAGTCATTCAAAATACATTTAATATTCTTTAAATAAAATAGAAAAAAGAAATAAACAAAATAATTAGAACTTGGTCAGAGAATTGACTTGAAAAATTAGTTTTCACTGGTTAGCTTACTAATGAAAATAGTTGTTTCACTATATATATTTTTAAAATATATTTTATTGATTTTTTTTTTTACAGAGAGGGATAAAGCATTAGCAAGATGGATCAGCTGAGTCCTGCACTCCTCCTACTGGGAATGTGCTCGCAATCAAGGTACATGCCGGAATCGAACCTGGGACTTTTCAGTCCATAGGCCGATACTCCATCCACTGAGCCAAACCAGTTAGGGCTGTTTCACTACATTTTTAAGAGGAATGGATGTTCATTGAATATGAAAAAAATAGTATTAGCTGAATTCTTGTCACCTATTAGTAACCCTATTAATATACTTACGTACTATACATTGTCTATCATTGTCATTATCAAATCTTCCTATATATAGTTAAATATTTTACAATGAATAACAATAACATTTATGTCTATACCAGAATTTTTAAAAGCAATTTAATGTTGAAGGATCTTGAAGTTGTTTTACAAATTTATCCTATTATAAATAAGGATACACATATGTATTTGTAAATATATCTTTTTAAATGTTTTTCTTTATTAATTAAGGTATTACTTATGTGTCCTTATCCCCACCCCCATTGACTCCACCACCCCATTCATGCCCTCAACCCCCTAGTGTCTATGTCTATTCATTAGGCTTATATGCATGCATACAAGTCCTTTGGTTGATCTCTCCTTTGCCCCCACTCATACCTACATTCTCTCTGAGGTTTGACAGTCTGATCAATGTTTCTCTGTCCTGGATATGTTTTTGTTCATCATTTTGTTGTTCATTATAGTCCACAAATGAGTAAGATCATGTAATATTTGTCTTTCTCTGACTAGTTTATTTTGCTTAGCATAATGCTCTCCAGTTCCATCCATGCTGTTGAAAATGGCAAGAATATATCTTTTCACATTTTTCCAATTACTTCTGTTTGGTACATGCCTATAAATAGAAATAGTACATTGGAGAACATTCATATTTTAAACATTTTCATGTATATTTTCAAATTGCTTTCCAAAAATGTATTAACATATTTTCCCAACAATATCTGAGACCATTCCTTTTCAAATATCCTCATAGGCAAGGGGAAGTTCAAATAGGCAAGGAAAGCTCTCTTGCCCAGTCTATTTTTTTTCTTACTGTTCTTTTTTTTCTTTCTTTATTTATCATTTCTTTATTTTTCCCCTATTACCTTCCTCACCCCCCAATACATGTCCTCATCCATCTCCTCCTTCCATCCTTCCCCGCTTTGCCCTGTATCCACTGGCTATGCCTATGCACACATGCATACAAGTCCTTCAGTTGATCTCCTACAGGCCCCTCCCCCGCAACCTCCCCTGCCTTCCCACTGTAGCAGGACAGTCTCTTCATTGCTTCTTTGCCTCTGCATCTGCTTCTCCCCCATCCCCTGATTCTTATCTTTAAAAACATCTTGCCCCTGTAGGCTAGCCCAGTCTTTACGTTCATTAAAAATAATTTTCTAGGCTGGCCAGTGAGACTCAGTGGTTGAATATTGATCCATGAACCAAAAGGTCATGGTTTGATTCCATTTAGGGCACATGCCCTGGTTGCAGACTCAATTCCTAGTAAGGGGTATGCAGGAGGCAGCTGATTGATGACTCTCATAATTGATATTTTCATCTCTTCTCCCTTCCTCTCTGAAATCAATAAAATATATTTTAAAAATAATAATTTTCTATAAAAAACCTGAACCTCTGACCAATTGTTACTCCATCCTACAGAGAAGCAAGTTTGATCCTAACATTTTTCTGTTTAAATTTTTTCCAGTTATATTTGACATGCAATATTATATTAGTTTCAGGTGTACAACATCACAATTAGACATTTATATATCTTATAAAATGATTACCCTGGTAAATCTATTACCTGCCTAATAATATATATAGTTACTACAATATTTTATTTATTTATTATTATTTTCTTTTTTATAATATACAAAATAAATATATTACTAGATTGTCAATACAAAATAATTACAATATAATTAACTATATTTCCTGTGCTGTATTTTACATTCCCATGACTATTTTTTATAAGTGAGCATCTTTCTTGATGGAAGAAGTTAATGTGTGGTCAAGGGGATACACTATTCCTTGATGGTTTGTATTGTCAATGGGTTAAACCAGAATTGCGGTTCCCAGAACCCTCTTGCCTGTTTGAGTTCAGGTTACAGTTGTCCCCCAAAGAATTTATATGAGATTTGAAAACTAAAATCGGAAACTATTACTTGCTAAGGTCCATGCAGTTAGAGGGAATGACAGGGATCACAGAGGAGCTGAGAAGGTCCAGTTTGTTTTTTCTTTCCTTTATTTCGTGCCCAGCTCTTTTCCAAACTACTGACCCTGATGACCATGGGAGTTATCACACCCTTCACAAGATTGGGAACTACAGAGCCACAGAAGAAACTGCTGACATTTTGCCAGCATTCTCAATAGCTCCACATTATTGGTTACACAGTTGGTTTCTCAAATAAAATGGATTTACTGATAATATACCTCTCCCTTTTAGATATTTATCTACTCAGCTTTTCCTAATGGTAAGGAGAAATTCATTCCTATAATAAATCCCTTCTGTGATAACCCATCTGATAAGTCTCTTTCCTGTATAAAGCATGCCTGGTTCTGTTTTTCTCTCACTGAATCAGTGAGAGAAAGTAACCTGGGTAGTATTGGTAGTAACAAACTCCAGCTTACTCACCTATGAACTGTCTCAAGGACTAAACTGACAGAAGGGGTTAACATGGAATTAGCAAGACCATTTGGTTCTCATACCACAGTATATCCACCAGCTAATTCTTTATCAGTAATAAAGAAGATATGTTTGTGCTACTTCTGTGTGGACTTTTAAGTCTTGTCAATTTATATAAAATTTAGGTGAGAAAATAGAGGTTATCACCTGACCCCTTTTTAACTACTTTAAGAGGTACTATAATTCATTCATTTTACTGATTTAATAAGAAAAATAAAGTGTTATGACTTGTATTTGTACTTATTTGAATATAATGAGATTGAATATAATTTTCATTTGTTGATCCACTATTGCAGTTTGATTTATTTAGAATAAACAAACTAACATTTACTTATTTCATGCATTGTAGCCAGTGTTTGACCTACTTATTAATATTCTTTAGATTTGGCAATAACCACACTAAATATTTCTAACTTGGTTTTATAAATGTATTTATTTTATGTAAATTATACAAAAAAATAATAAATAGCAGACAGAAAAAGTGCCTTTCTACCCTTAAGAAAAAAAAAGCAAGTCATAAATTAGAAAATAATATTTTCAAATAATATATCTGGTAAAGAACTTATAGCCAAGAAGCCAAGATAGCAGCATAGGTAAACACCTACACTGCTGCCTCACACAACAATTTCAAAACTACAACTAAAAGACAGAACGGACATCATCCAGAACAACAGGAAAGCTGGCAGAGTGGAAATTCTACAACTGGAGGGAAAGAGAGGGGTTCATTGGGACCCAAAGGAGCTCCAAAAGGCTGAGGTACGGAGATGTGCGCATGGAGAAAGTGGGTGCCTGAGAACCTGGCTGGCCTTCTCTGGCGGGAGGGAGACAGAGACTCTCAAAGGCAGTGAACTCCTTATCCTACGACACTAAACCCCTGATCCAGCCAAAATTCATTTGGGGGAGACTTTGGACTGTGAAAGAGGAGAAGTGCACCGATATTTAGGGGAGTCGCAAAAGATCAGAATTCTGTGGGCGCGCACAGCACTGCGCTGCAGAGGACAAACTGCTGATTGTGTTGCTGGCTTTCATGAATGGGCGGGAGACAGACCCTCCCAACTATGCCACTTCTAACTTCACTAAACCCCAGTTTTGGGTGAAACCCTGGGGACCCAGACTCGTGTGGTCCAGTAGCACAGGGGAGCAGGAAAGGCAGCAGTCTAGAGGCACTGCAAGAGAGTGCGTGCATGCACAGGGACTGCTCCAGCGATTACCCAGTGACCTGAGACTCAGGGCCCGTGGAGGGCGGGCCCAACTGGAAGACAAGACGGTCATTTAAGCCCCGAGACTCCACCCATCCCAAGCTCAATAGAGGTTTTTGGGGTTTTTCAAGTCTGATATCATAAGGATGAATCCAACACAGAAGTTCTCCCAGCATAGTGAAAATGCCGAGACAAGGGAAGGGATCACAAACAAAAGAAATGGAGGGAAAAAAACGACTGGATATAGAGTTCAAAATCACGCTTATAAGGTTTTCAAGTATATGCTAGAAAAGGTGGATAAATTTATCAAGTCCCAAGAGGAGATGCAAAAGGACCAACTAGAGATGCAAAAGATCCAACTAGAGATGATAAAAGGACCAAATAGAAATTAAACATACACTGTCTGAAATAAAAATATTATACAGAGACCTAACACCTGACTAGTGGAAGGCAAGAGTCAAGTCAAAAATGTGAAATATAAAGAATCAGAAAACACTCAACTGCAAAAGCAAGAAGAGAAAAGAATCCAAAAATGTGAAGATAATGTAAGGAGCCTCTGAGACAGCTTCAAGCATACCAACATCACAATTGTGGGGGTGCCAGAAGAGAGAGAGCAAGATACTGAAAAGCTATTTAAAGAAATAATGACTGAAAACTTCCCACATCTGGTAAAAGAAATAGACTTACAAGTCCAGGAAGCACACAGAATCCCATATAAAAGGAATCCAAATAGGACCACACCAAGACACATCATAATTAAAACACCAAGAGCAAAAGACAAAGAGAAAATATTAAAAGCAGCAAGAGAAAAACAGTTCATTACCTACAAGGAAGCACCCATACGACTGTCAGCTGATTTCTCAACAGAAACGATGCAGGCCAGATGGGAGTGGCAAAAAATATTCAACGTGATGAATAGCAAGAATCTACAACCAAGAATACTCTATCCAGCAAAGATATCATTCAGAACTGAAGGGCAGATAAAACACTTCACAGATAAGAAAAAGCTAAAGGAGTTCATCAACTCCAAACCAGTATTATATGAAATGCTGAAAGGTACTCTTTTAGAAGAGGAAGAAGAAAACGGTAAAAATATATATATATATATATATATATATATATATATATATATATATATATATAACAAATACATATCTATCAACAAGTGAATCTAAAAATTAAGTGAGTTAAAATTTTGATCAACAGAATAAACTGGTGAATATACTAGAATCGGGAGCACCGAAAGGGAGTGGACTGATAATTATCAGGGGGAAAGGGGGGAGGGGAGTACAGGGAGTGACTGGACAAAAATCATACACCTATGGACTCATTAGTTGGGGGGAAAGGTAAGGATAGAGGGAAGGGTGGGAGCAGGGTGGAGGGGAGCTATGGAGGGGAAAAAAGAGAGACAAATGTAATAATCTGAATAATAAAGATTTAATTAAAAAAAAGAATTTATAGCCAGAATGTTTTTTTTTAAATCTTATTATGAAATAATGAAAAGATAAATAACGGGTTTAACCAAAGACAATATTTCAACAAAGATATAAGAATGATAAAAAAAAATACACATGATGCTTTACTTGGGAAATACAATTTAAACCAAAATAACTTATTGTTCCTGCCCACTAGAATGGGTACACTCAAAAAGTCAGACAATGAAAAATGCAAATTAGAACCTCATACACTGCTGGTGGAGATGCAAAATAATACAGTCACTTTGGGGGAAAAAATTGGCAGCTTCTCATAAAGTTGAGAGAAATGAAAACACATGCCACAGAAAACATATATGTGATATTCATAGAAATATTATTCATAATAATAAAAAAGATAATTTTTTTATCAACGGATGAAAACAAAATGGAGCATATTCAGACAATTGAATCTTATCAATAAAAAAGTATAAGAATTGACACATGCTACAACATAGAATAATTTAAAGCATCATGACAAATGAAAAAAGATACATGTCAGAAATCTTATTTTATATAGTGCCTTTTATATGAAATATACACAACAAAAACATCTATATAAAAACAGATAATAAACTAGTGGTTGCCTGGAATTGGAGGTGAGAGCTGTAACTGCATGATGAACCATTTTTTGAGGTTATAGAAATGTTCTAAAATTGCATTGTGTTAGTAGCTGTATAACTGTGTAAATTTACTAAAAGTCATTGAATAGTACACTTAAAATGAGTAAATTTTATGGTATGGAAATTATACCTCAATAAAACTATTAAAAATACATAGACCAAAAAATGTAGTTAGTGTCAACCTTTTGGGGCTTTATGGCTCTAAATATGATTGAGTTTTATGAAATTGAGATTTATGAAATGGTTAGCTGATTTTCTCAAGAACACTAAAAAGGACAGTCTAGCAAATCAATCTTGCTAGCACATTGGATACTTCATTGCCAGAGAGCATGAAATTAAAATAGTAAATCTTTATAATATATTAAAATATTTAAATTTGTTTTTCATGTATTTTAAATAAAATGTAAAACATTACATTATTTTTGGTAAAACTCATGTATTAAAACTTATACTGTAAATAAAGTATGAAGTTAAAACTTTCTTTGACTGTTTTATAGTACATATTCTAAGTATGGAGTTTGTCCAGGAACTTCAAGAACATGTGTCTTTGGGGATAAAAGCACTATTTACCTATCTTGATCCAAATCATTCATGATAGAGATCCAGAGGGAGAACAAAACAAGTCAGAACAAGAAATCCAAGATGAAGAAACCAGCAGAGGATTAAAGTACTTTCTATATACAGTGGTACCTCTAGATACGAGTTTAATTCGTTCCATAACTTTGAGGAGTGGGAAACTATGAGACACATGAGTCGCGGTAAACTGGTGGGTCCTGCGTAGCTGGCCGATCTGTGTGATTACTCCTATCTCAAATGTTGCTCGTATTTCAAAGCAAAAATAGCTCGTATCTCAAAAATCTCATATGTTAGGGCACTCGTATCTTGAGATACCACTGTATATTTATTTTTAACCAAGGGCTGTCTTTGAAAAAAGCAGGGGGCAGATTCAAAGAAATTTTCTTAGATCGTCTTAGAAAAACCATAGAACAATGATTAAAACCAACTATCTCTTTAAAACTTGAATAAGAAAAGATACAGAAATGAATTGAGAACAATAAAAAATAAATGCAGTTATAATACACACTCAATATTTTAGTGTTTATGCCATACAGTGTTATCATTTTGTTCTTTGTATAGTTTTCATTGAATATGAGTTATTTATATACATGCTCCTCTCTTTCTTTATTCAAGTTAACCCTTATCTTTCATTCAAATAATAACAAATAAATTTATAATACAAATTCTTAAAGAACTTTTATATAGGCATTAATGTAGACTGATCTTCATAACAATATGAGATATAAATGGTTAGATATAATTTTCTATACAAAAATAAATGAAGACTAGTAACTTACTTGGTAAATTACTGGGAACTTATAAAGTTAAAATTTAAAAACAGGACTTAAAACCCAATAATTTTTGTTTTGCTTTATTTTATTATTAGAATACTAGAGGCCCAATACATGAAATTCATGGACGGGGTTGTGAGGGGAGGGAGGTGCTTGTCCCTTTGCCTAGCCTGAACCTCTCTAATCTGGGACCCTTCAAGGGATGTCCGACTGCCCATTTAGGCTCAACATCCCTCTCACAAAATAGGACTGCTGGCTCCCAACTGCTTGCCTGCCTGCCTGCCTGATTGACACCTAATTGCTCTCTTGTTGGCCCAATTGTCCTTAACTGCCCTCCCTTACTGACCTTGTCACCCCTAACTGCCTTCTCCTGCAGGCTTAGTTGACCCTAACAGCCCTCCCCTGTAGGACCGATCACCTCCAACTGCCCTACCTTGCCAGCCTACTCACCTCTAATTACCCTCCCCTGCCAGCCTGGTCAGCCCTAACTGTCCTCCCCTACTGGCCTGGTAGCTCCAACTGCCTTCTCCTGCAGGCCTGGTCCCCCCCAAATGCCCTCCCTTGCAGGCTTTCTCCCTCCCAACTGCCCTCCCGTGCCAGCCATCTTGTGGCACCCATCTTGTGTCTACATGGGGGGGGGGCTATATTGTGTGTTGGAGTGATGGTCAATTTGCATATTACCTCTTTATTATATAGGATTACTTTTATAATCAATATCAGTTTATCTTTATTTCAAAAATAGAATCTAATAATTAATCTATACAACTCCTTAAAAAATGGCCTGAAAACAAATTTGACCATGATTTCTAATGAAATTAATTGAGGATTATTTTAGAAAATCTAGTAATTATTTTAACAGGGACCTGTGGATGAAAAAGTGGCACTGTAAAATAGCATAAATTCCTAATTCCTAACTGGACAGGTAATGGTGGAAAGTCATGTCCCAGGCCTATAAATTTCTGTGAAAAGTTTTTAAGCCAACCTTGTCCATTATTCTTGTGCATATAAATTAACAAATCTTTGAAAAGAAGAAATAATATCCCTTGGAAGTATAACCACCCTCAAGAGAGTACATTACTTTAACTGTATGTCAATGCCTGCCTTACTTTCTCCCCCTTTCATGTAATCTTTCTTTTCTTCCTTCTTTGACTTTAAATACATAAGAAATTACAAAGCTGTCGTCCTTCAAAGCATCTGAGTTCTTGCTTCTTGTCAATGCCATTAGTTTTGGCTCAAATAAAGTTACAAAAATTCTCTACAGGTTGGAATGTGTTTTTTTTACATCAACAAATCTCAGTTGTGCCTAGATCTACCACTGAGTGAGATTTTGAGGCATTGGATATTCGGGTATTTTATCTAAAAATTTCTTATTTTTTTAATACATGAAATATATATATATAATAAATGTTTAAATTTTTGGTACCCTCACAATTCTACAAATTATTACTTAAGTTTCACATTTTTATATATTAAATTTTGCTTTAATTTTAAAATAAAGAACAAAAAATTATTTCATTTTGAAAAAGAAATACAATCATTACATATTAATTATACACAAAATCTTTCTTTAGCCCTAACCCAATTGCCAAAGCAAAACATACAAATACATGGTCTAAAAGCAATATATTTTCCCTCAGTTTCTATAATTGACTCATTGTCTACCTTTGGAACATAAAAGGCCATTTCTGCTCTCTGTTTCTCATAATGAAGTTTATATGGAATAATATAGCTGGTTTATTTAAATAGAAAACACATAGTAATCTATAAAGTACCATAAATATTGTAAACTTTAAGAGAATACTTTTCCTTACTGAGCTAAATTTTAGAAGACAGACTGAAACTACAGTCAAGGTTAAATATTTTATTTTAATTTATTCCAATTATTTTTAAATACTAAATGTTTTAATTATCCCAAAAAGGTAATGAATAAGCTATATTTAATAAACCAAAAATCCTGATCAGTTTCTACAGCATTCAAATCCTCTTTCTGTTATAAATGAGCATTCTCCTTTGACTCATTTTTAACTTCTCTTCATTTTTAACTTTACATGTCAAGAGGATGGGAGGATGGACATTGTGTCTTAGATGAATAAATCTCCAATCTATGTTAGCTTTTATTTTTGAACTGCATTTGTCTGAGATTTCAAAGAATTTGGAACATAAATTTTATTTTTTTACTTATGTCAGACATGAGGAAAATAATATTTTATTATTTTGAAGATAAATTTTGTTTTCAACATTCTTTTTAACCATCATAGAAAATTATTTCTAA
Source organism: Lasiurus borealis (assembly GCA_004026805.1). Classification (NCBI taxonomy): domain Eukaryota; kingdom Metazoa; phylum Chordata; class Mammalia; order Chiroptera; family Vespertilionidae; genus Lasiurus; species Lasiurus borealis. The sequence goes on from PVJN01001802.1 coordinate 31,276, forward strand.
AGTACCTTTGTCACTGACTAATTCTGAGATGAAAGAACAGTTTTTTACTTATTTATAAAATGTAATTTTTAACCAACTCATTCTACCTCAAGTGTTTAACAATATATAATTATTCTAATGAAACTGTATTTTGAATAAATAGAAACTGGTCTGTATGTCATACTAAGAGGTCTTGACAAATTTTCTTAAAAAACTGTTTTTTATAAACAAAATCTCAAAACTCTTAAAAATACTTTTTTCTCTTAATCTTGATTAAATGAGGTTTTTCCTTTAATAAAACATGAAAAAAGTATCAAATCTCTTATATCTAATATGAGTTTATTTTTGTATTTTCTTACTATGATAAAAAAAAAAAAGTTGTTTTCAACTTTGGAGAAGACCTTGCTAGGTGGAGAAAAATAAGCAAAGAAGATTATACTGAAGATATCAAAAAAAGTTTTCTTGTAAAATATTTTGTGTTGTAGATCAACACATTACTTAGCTAGCATTTCTTAACATTTATTTTTCAAAATAAGAAGAAACATTAGAATATAGCGAAATTAATTATGCTTAGTTCAACTTAAAATTATATCCATAAATATTATTTCTTAATTCATTCTTTCAGCAGTTAGTTGTATCTTTCAATGTATTGTCTTAGTCATCATGAACCACAAAGAAAATTAGTGTTTTCACTAAAACATTGGTTTCCTCTACCATTATCTATGCTTTGCATACAACAAACATTACTAAGTCATAAAATTATAGAGCCATAGTATCAGGCTTAGTGACCACTTATGAAAGTGAATTCAACATATTAACTTGATGGGACATAGATCAAAATTCTTATTTTTTCTACCCAAATTTAGAAGGGTTAGCATTCTATAAAAACAAATATATTTGGGTTAAATTCAAATCTGAATATTTTCCACTTGCCCTAGAGAAGAAAATTCAGTAGTCATGCTATATAATTCTAAGACCAAATTTTGATTCAGAGATAACCAGAAAGTTTTTACTGAATTCTGATAAAAAATAATGTTAAAGTTAGAAATAATGAATGCAGATATAATAAACTAAATATTTTATTTTGTGTCTAGGCATCTGTATTCCTCATTTACAGTATGGAAAGGAAAAGAATATTCTTTCTTTTTATACTTCTGAATAGGAAATAATATTCAACTGAAAACTCCCAGCTGAATATCCATAGCTTAATAGATTTCCTTCTACTGCTTCATGTTTTTTTGTGTAATAATAGGTATTTAGTTAGGAAAGATTTTTGGTAAGGAAATTTAATAATTTATTTGCACCTCTGAATGTTGAAAAAGGCTCTTAAAAAAACGCTAGTCATCCTCTCTCAAGGTATCTAAAGCTGCAACAATCACTACTATCTCACAAATGTTAATGAGATGTGTCACAGGGAGTATATAATGAATAATCAACTAAAGTGTGAGAATGCTAAATAAAATGGCAACAAATTCATGAATGCCCCTATTGTATTTTATAAAGTTGTTCATAGCTACTACAGCTTCTGAACTAGAGGGTGCAGAAAAACTTTTTTTATATGACCTTAAAAAATATTCTACATATTACTTTATGTAATTTCCAGATATGTGCAATTCCTCTTCTTTTAAGTCATTTTTAGTCTTGTGTGATTTGGCTTGCCTATGAATTAGAACTATGCCAAACAATCTTCTGATATTGTTCCTAACAGCAAGTGGCATCAGTTTAGATTGCTAAACTGATAACTAAAACTATCATATTCATCTCTCACCCTCATTTACTTTTCCCACAACTCTACTCTTTCCCTGTGAAACAAACAAGATGATGCTCTCATTTTATCAAAAATTTTTAAATAAGGTTAAAGAAATCAAGATGAGATTGATGTATGAATCACTGTAATAGAGAAAATGAGAGTGCCCTGGTCATCCATTTTCTGGCAATCCAATCTAAAGCAGTTAGAGAAAGAAGTTGTGTGTAATCCACGGAACTCATGGTTGTAGTAATGTTATTAAAACTTTACAGCACTAGAATGATGGTTCTGTGTCAGTCATTCCTTTTTCCATTACTAATGGAGACTTAATAAAAAGATGAATAAAAAACATTTACAGGTTTCTAATCTGAAGACTATTTTTGCCAAAGTTAAAGGCATCAGATAGCTAGTACATGGGTCATCTGTAAGAAAGTTGCCTAAAATGCAAGCATATAGACTTTATACTAGTAGAAAATTGAAGTCTATGTTAATCTCATTATAACCATTATCTGAATTTCTAATAAAGATATTTCTTCAAAGATCATCTCAAGCTCCTTTATAGCCTCCCTATAAAATTCCTTATTGGAATATATTTCTAATAAAATTTAATATGGTTAAAATTATTAATAACTAGAGGACCAGTACACAAATTCATGCATGGCTGGGGTCTGGCTGGCCTGTCCGGATGGGGGTCGATTGAGTCGTTGGCTGGTTGACTCAGCACCTGATCTGGATGTAGGGCCACAATCAAGGCGGGGCTGGCCACGGGCTGGGGCCAGGAATGCTTGGCTGACCTGCCACTGATCAGGCCAGTTGGCTGGCCACAGTGTGCATTAGTGACCCATCATTCCAGTTGTTCTGGTAATTCTGCATCTGGTCACTTGGCTTTTATATATGTAGATAAGAGCAAATTTGGAAATTCAATTGGAAATTCTATGTATTGTGATTTTAATGTGATTTTATTTAAAATAAAAACTATTCACCACTACAACACAAGTGCATACTTTTTAAAAGATGAAATAGAATTCTGCATTTATAAGTAGCATATAAAAGGACAGCTTCCATACCTCCAAATATTACAGATCAATTCTATAATGTTCAATGACTTTACACTTAGTATATATCAACACATGGAAGCTTTATATTCAGCTAATGCTGATAAATCATTTTATATAAGAATCTCCTCCTGACAGGACAGAAGATAACACCTCAGCAAAACAACTGTATTGAAAATTGCATCAGAATTCAGATACACATGACACACATTTCTGAACCTAAAGCCGTGAGGAAGGTAAGTAGTTGAAAACAGAAATATTTGAAACTGCATTCTATTATCAGGTTTAAGCTGGTAATTGTGTATATATATATATATATATATATATATATATATATATATATATCCAATTGCTAGAAGTAAATATAAAATTTGATGTTGGGTTTCCTAGCTGTCAAAGAGAAAAGAAAAGAGAAGAATGTCAATTTGTCAGAGAAAGCTATTATGTTCCCTTTCTGTTCTCTGTATTTAGAGGACTTTGATTGTTATAGGTATTAATGGTTCTTTCTTGAAATATTTTTAGATAAAAGTAAAAGGCAGAACATTGCAACTGATTCTATGAGAGGCTAAATTGATATATTATCTTGTATATAGATTATGGTTATTTGGCTTCATACAATAATAGGATTTAGCTTGTCCTTTAAATGATCATTTTAAGATATAATTTCTTTCCAAATAACATTCAGTAGGAGCCAAAAGCAGATTGTGAATGATTCTTTGACTAGACCTGGAAAACTGACTCTATTATTTGTTAAGATCAAATCCATGAGCATTGGATGCTAGATAAGAAGAGTAAGGTAGAAAATAAAATGGTTTAGTGGGAAAAATAATGTAAATATAAGTAAGAGGATTATAGGCTAAAGATGAAGCTATTTTGAATATAGGAAATTGAGTAATCAGATAAAAAGAATGAGAAGGGGGAAATACAGATGTTGTAGAGTTAGGAAAAGAATGTGAAATAGTTCCATGTGTTAGGTAAATTACTTGGTATTAATTGTCATTTATAAAGTTAATAGCAAGAATCTGGAAGAGTAGACTAATGTGGCAGCTAAAATTAATACTGATAAATGATTTTGCATGAAAATTTCATTCTAACATGCCAGGAGATATATCTATGCAAAAATACTAAACTGGATATTTGATCAGACAGCTCTGCTTAGTGATTAACTCATACTTCTTAGAAAAGCATATGGATATTTCTTTGTTTCAAAATAGTTGCTTTCTTTATTGTTAGATATCATAAATGCTATATTTGATGCTATTATATCACCTTTTCAATTATCAAGAAGAAATAAACACAGATGAAAAATTATAATTTGCCACTTGTGGACCATTAAACACGGACTACATATGTATTCTGAAGTTAAGGATAGCTGCTGAGGGTATTATGGCCTACTTTTCTTTTATAAGATTGCCCTTTTCCCTCAAAGCTTTGAGATACAGGTCGTTATACTTGTCTTGACTTTACTTTTCAATAATATTTCCTGTTATTTCTCACTATTGTTTATTTTTCACCTCCCTCAGAATATAAAATTAAACAAAGAGAGCTAAAACTATAAGCCAGATAGATGTTTACTTTCTGGGGGAAAAAAATTCTTTATGTAGCTTTTCAGTTGAATGCCATTTATTTATTTTTGCCATTTCAGTGTGATTGTTCAGTATACTTGTATCAAGGCCTACCTGGTGGCAGGACTGTGAATATAACAAATAAATATGTCACATGCCCTCCCACTGGGCATTTATTTAGAAGGAAATGTGGATAAGCAAAGTATCATTTCTGAGACACAGGGACAGTTTCTAGTGTTGACCATGGGAGTATAACACAGACACACAGAAAGTAAGGCTAAGAGGGGCCCTAGAAAGTATCTAGTTTCCTCTTTGTAAATGAGAAACCAGTAGAGTGCAGAGGTTAAAGCCATACAGGATATTTGTAACAGAGCCAATTGTTGACAATTTAACAGTTTTGTTTTGTTTCACTTTTACTTAGGAGCCAATACAAGATCTACAACAATACATGCCATTTCATCCAAAATTTGGCAAATTAATTGAATCCTTTAGGGTTCCACTTAACAGTTGATTTCTTTACTTTGTTTTCTTGTTGCTGTCACATCTATTTCCCTCTTTAAATTAATTCCTTTCTCTCTTTATTTTCTTTCTTTCTCTCCTTCCTTCCTTCCTTCCCTCCCTGTCTTTCTTTCCTTCTTTCTTTACTTCGTCCTTCTTTCCTTCCTCCCTTCCTCCCTCCCTCCCTTCCTTCCTTCCTTCCTTCCTTCCTTCCTTCCTTCCTTCCTTCCTTCCTTCCTTCCTCCCTTCCTTCCTTCCTTCCTTCCTTCCTTCTTCTTTCTGATAAGGGAAGTATTAGGAGGGGGTTAAACTTCAAATATCTACAAACCACCAAAAAGTTATCTTGAAAAATTAACTGATCCTTAAGAATTACCTCTTGATGATTTAAGTTTAAATTAATCAGAAAGTAGAAGTGAAGGGCCAGATTGACATTCCCCTCTGCAACTGCTTCATTTCATCAGTGTATAGAGCTCCAACTAATTGCAATGAGAGTTCCATGTACAGAAGCAATGAATAGGGTGCAAGAAGATGCATATTAATTTTGTAGAATATTTCCCCCAGTTGCATTTCTCTGTGTGTGTGTGTGTGTGTGTGTGTGTGTGTGTGTGTGTGTGTGTGTGTGTTTAAATTAAAGGGAAAAGTACTTGGTTAAATAGTTGAAGACATCTAAAGAATACTAAATGTAGCTGGGAACCTTAATTAATATGTGTTTTACAGAGAGGAACGCTAGTAAATTTAAAAGCATTGGGGAGTTTGATGTTATTTTTAAAATACATTTTTAATTAATTTTTTCTTAATTGAGCATACTGATTTTCCAGTAAAGGATGCCTATAGAGTACTCCTTGGGGTATGGAGGAGATCCATAGAGGTGTGGAAAAATATGTGAATTGGGCTGAGTATCTCATTAATTCTCACAAGACTCTGACAACTCACTGAAGTAAAATGACCTTGGAAAGAATGCAAAAGCCTTTGATGTCTGGGGACTAAAAAACGCTTAACATGATTTCTTTCTACCAACCTACTTCCTCTACCATGTGAATTGGCAGAATTCTAAGTATGGTGAGTTTTTACACCAGTAGCTTATATGATAGAGGCAAATTTTTAAATAAAAATAGGTAAGATACATCATTTTCTTCTTATCAGAGTAGTTCAATTTAGCATTTATTACTGAGTACAAAGTACTGGGGCTCTTCTACAGGACGCATAAAAATATAAGTAATTTTGCATTTCTTCAATGTCTTTCTCCACTAATATGTCACAACTTCTATCATAATTCCAAAAATCTGCAAAGCCCTAGAAAATATTCAATCTTTTCAAAATTAATACAGTTTCCATTAAGGCACTGAAATAATAGATGGGTGAGTTTTCACACAATATCAAGGGCTGTTCAGCACTATGTTAGATATTAAAATGAATATGGGAAATAGAGTTATTTTGCCTGCAAGACAAGAACTTGATATATATATATATATATAAAGAAAAGGTTGAATGAATAGTACAAATTGCAGGAATTTGGGGGAAAGATATTTACAATATGTATTGATAATGTAAACTTGTTGAATAAGATAGAATTGTTATATAATGATAATATTCTTTTTTTAATTGTTTAAAGTATATTTTATTGATCTTTTTATTTTGTATTTTTTTTACAGAGAGGAAAGGAGAGGGATAGAGAGTTAGAAACATCCATGACAGAGACATCCATCAACTGCCTCCTGCACACCCCCTACTGGGGATGTGCCCGCAACCAAGGTAAATGCTCTTAACCAGAATCGATCCTGGGACCCTTCGGTCCACAGGCCAATGTTCTATCCTTTGAGTCAAACTGGTTCCAGCAGTGATAATATTCTTAAACTAATCTCAACCATCATTCTACTATTATAAGCCATAAACCTAATCTAAACATTTATTCTTGAGTTATCACCCAGAAAGCAGCCACAAAAATCTGACATATTCATTTCAGACATCAAATAAAAATGAAATCCCTAGAATCAGATTTAGTGGAGATTTGTTATTGCAGGCAGGAAGTGTCCATTTTGCTTTCTAAATTTGTAATAATTTGACTTCAGGGTACTCGTAAATATAAAACAGGAAGTTTTAAAACTATGAAACCCTGGCAATTTCTAATTAATGAATATCATGAAAAGAAGTTAATAGTAACATACTATCCTCAAATATACATAATGTGTTTTTTTTCCTTTTTAAAATATATTTTATTGTATTGAGAGAGAAAGGGAGAGGGAGAGAGAGATATAGAAACATCAATGATGAGAGAGAATCATTGATATGCTCTCTCCTGCCCAGTCACCACTGGGGATAGAGCCAGCAACCAGGGCATGTGCCCTGGACTAGACTCTTCAGTCTGCAGGCCTAGGCTCTATCCACTGAGCAAACTGGCTAGGGCACAATTTATTGATTATTATTTGCATTATAATTCTGTACAAATTATAGTAGCAGTTTAAAATAAATTACATTCATTTGAATATTTTAATTTAAAATGCAATACAACACATTTTATATTGAAACTTGGCACCAAATTTTTACAAACCCAGAGTTTTCTTTTTTACTAATTTAGATAGGATTTATCTTTTTGGTAGCCCTAAATTTTCTTCTGTCTGACCTATAGATTATAATCTTCTTACTCAAGGGAACCTCTATTCATTCTCAAATACATATATAACATTTAATTTATCATGCTGAGATTTAGAAAGTCATTCTTTTTTCCTTCTTTCTATTTTTTTATTAAATAGCCTCTCGCCCCAATATTTAGATACCACATGTCAGAAATGTGATATGAAAATATAAGGATTGGTGTCTGTTTTCTGATATTTATAAAAGTATAACTGTCAACCTAAATTAATAATGATCACAATAATAATCCCACTTATTATTTGTATAGTACCATGATAAACAAAATAACTATGATATTATTTCAAATAAAATATAGAATATGCCTAAGTCCAAAAGAGATGTGCACAAGAAAAGGAAATTATATTTTGAAAAATATCACATAAAATGAAATGTAAGGCCCCAGACTTTCCATATGGTTGCTCAGACTGATATTTCTGATTTCCTTGCCTTATAAGAAATGTATGGGAATAAGAGTATGAAATTTTGACTATTTTAAAATGTATAAGAAATATAAAAGAATTGTGACATTCATTGCCTTTTTTATTAGAGCAGATAAGAATGGGCTATAGGTTATGACATTTTCTTTCAATAAAGATTCTAAAATCACTGAACTGTACAGATAACTTTCAATATCATACCACACTGGTTCTTTGAAGAAAACTTTTCTCTCTTCTTTTTATGTACTTTTTTATATAAATCACTTGTCAATGTATGTTACAGCATCATACCAATAGATATATCTATTCAGGTGTTCAATTCTAGAAAAAAAAATCCAAGATAAAATAAGGACAAGTATCATAAAAAAGTCTTTCTGCTTTTAATTTGCAATAGCTTATTATGTTAAGATATTTAAGATAGATATTGAAACACAGTCTTTTTCACTGAAGGTTTTTGTTTGGAACCATATTGATCAACTTGTGAAGCTTGATGAAGAAGGTAAAATTAAATAAAGACTGAGATGCAAAAGAAGTATTTTGAATCACAAATAATATATTATTATATTATGATTGCAGATGGGAATAAGTAAAGCCAAGAAAGAAGAATAAACTGTCATAAAATGAGTGATGAAAGATAAATATGAAGAAATAAAGGGGCATTCTTACATCTTACATTTAAAACTACTATTATTAATCACAGCAGACTAAGTCTGAGTGATACATTTGGGCCTAGAATAAAAGAAATACTTGCCCAGCAATTTTTGTCCAGTTATATCTCAGGAACAAGCACAGCACCTAATTTGATCAATTATAGAATAAAAGTATATAAATGATCTCAGAATCCCCTCTAGTAAATATAAATATAAAATAATAAAAGTTATAGCTAGGGCAAATACTCTGCTTACATTACTTTAAATTAATATAAAGAAAATAAATTAAACATGTAAATATTTTATTTGTACTAAGTACAGGAAGAAGTATTAAAGAAGAGAAAGCTCAAGTTCTGGATAATTGCCTAACTGTTGTGACTAGAATCTCTAGCATATTGTTGAATAGAAGTGGTTACAATGGTAATTCTTGTTCATGATCTTAAGATGAAAGCATTCATTCTTTCTTCATTAATTTTTATATTAACTATGGGCCTTTTGTAGATAATCTTTATTAGGTTGAGGAATTTCTTTCTCCTTCCAGGTTGATGTGTTTTAGTAATGGAAAGAGGTTAAATTTTGTCAAATGTTTCTTTTACCTATATTGAAATGATATGTGGCTTTTATACCTTCTTCTAATAGTATGCTGTACTACATTGATTTTTATATGTTGAATTGTAAAAAAAAATATTTTGGACATATTCTCACATCATCACATTTTATAAACCTTTCAAGTATCACTGGACTTAGTTTGTTAGTATTTTGTTGAAGATTTTTGTATCTATATCACAAAAGTTATTTGGTCTCTTTGTTGAGAGATTTTTATCTGGTTTTGGTATCAAGTATAATTTAGTAAGTTATCAATGATTGGTCAGAGATTTCTCTTAATGTCTTGCCTGTGTATGATGTGTTGTCTGAAGATAAAATTTACGGGTCCTGCTGTCTTACTGAGGTTTAGTACTTTCCCTTAGAAAGACTTTTTTGTTTGTTCTGTGGAATTGGTTAACTACTAGAGTTCTGAAACAGTTTATCTTAGTTGTCCTGCCAGTATTTTTTATTATTTTAGATGCAAAGTGAGTTTACCAAGACCCCTATTTATCATTCTGCTAATCAATCTACTATCTGCTCCTTTCAGTATGTTATACTTGCATCTATCACTGTCTAATTATCACTGGTTCTGTCTTAAATTGTTAAAACCCACTCACTTCTCTTCAATTTTTAAATGTGCTCCTACCAATCTACTTTAAGCCTATAGTCAATCTTATCTCACATTAACAGTATATATAAAGTAAATAAATTTAAAAAAACCACTATGAGCCAGAGTAACAAATAGAAGGCAAAGATTTTCACTGTTCATTGTGCCTTTCATTTTGTTAAACTCTGTTGCTTTCTTTAAGGTCAAATTCACATTTCTTCACCTCTGTAAAATGTCTTTCTTCTAACCAAATTTAATTTCTGTATTAGCATTTTGTTCAAATATGTATTATAATATTTATACTAGAGTGCTGCATTTATTGGCATCTATTCCCTCCTCCATACACCATATTCTTATTCTTTAATTAGATTTTGAAATCTTTCAGGGACCAGTTAAGTCATTAGGCTTATGTTTATTGCTCAAAGTTGAAAAATGTTTAGTCATTATTTTTTCTTCTTCCTTGCCCTCAATATACACACACTTATTTTCCTTCTGATTCTCTGATAATGCATATGTAAATATTTTATTATATATTTCAACATCAGAAGCTATGTTCATTTATTTTAGTCCATTTTTCCTTATTAGTTTAAATTGGGTAATTCTGATTTTGCTCTTTAAGATCAATTATTATTTTCCCTGCCTTCTCCATCTTGCAATTGAGCACATCCATTGAATCCTTTAAATTTAAGATATTATACTTCTTTAGTTCTAAATTGGCCATTCAGTTCATCTTTACATATTCTATTTATTTGCTGAAGTTTTATGCTTTTTCCATCTTTCAAGCATATATGCAATGTCCACTGAAGCACTTTTTTAAATAAGTGCTTTAAAATTCTTGTCATATAATTCTAATATTTGCATCATCTTGGTGTTAGTATATGCTGGTAATCTTGTTTTTATTCACTTTGAGAGCATCCTGGGTCATGGTACAATGAGTTACATTCATCTGAAACCTGGGCATTTTTAGTATTATAAGATTCTGGATATCATTTAAGTGTTGTATTTTAGCTGATTTTCTTTGGAATAGCTGTGTTGGGTGAAAGGAGTTTGTGCTATCTTATTACTGTCAGGTAGGGCAAAGCCTGAGTATTCCACTTGTCATCCTTTGATAACCTGCAGTGAGAACCTCTGTGTGACTTCTGGTTGAATGAGAATCAGACCCCATTATGCTCATACTGCCCTGGCTGAGAGTGGGAGGGAGAGGAACATACCCCTGCTCCCCCTACTGCTCCTCACTAGACTCCACTGAGGGAGGGGGTGGGAAAATTTTTACTGCAAGCTGGAATAAGGGTTCTGATATAACTTTGGTGGGTGAGTTGGATCAACTTGCTTCTGTCTGGCAAGGGTGAACATCTCGGCTTATGACTTAAGTTTGCTGCAATTTGGACTCTGGCATTTAATTGGAGCAAAGTGGTTATCATATAAATAGTTTATTCTTTTTCTAAGCTGCCTCTTTTCCTAGTCTTTTAGCCCCAGAGAACAGGCTTTTCTGGAATAATTGGTGGCAACTATTGGCACTTCCAGGATGCCAGCTTCTCCAGGATCCAGTTTGGGATATATGAAATGAAAGGGAGAGCCAGGGAACGTCCATCATTGTGCCTTGTGTCCCAAGCTCCTTGGGTGGTTTGACTCATTTTCTCTAGCTTCTGGGTAATCTTGTTTGTTTTCTATATAATATCTGAAATTTTTAGTTTTACTTAGTTGGAGGAATACAGAAGAATGTATCTATTCAATATTCTTGAACAATGGGGAAGTTGTCTCAAAATGGTCTATTGATATTTTTCTAATATTTTACATAGTGACTTCCAGGTAATGCATGTTGGATAAATAGTCATTTAAAGAATGAGCTAAGAGCCGAAACCAGTTTGGCTCAGTGGATAGAGCTTCGGCTTGTGGACTGAAAGGTCCTGGGTTCGAGTCCAGTTGGGGGCATGTACCTTACTTGTGGGCACATCTCCACTGTGGGACGTGCAGGAGGAGGCTGATCAATGTCTCTCTCTCATTGATGTTTCTGACTTTCTATCTCTTCCCTTCCTCTCTGTAAAAAATCAATAAAATAATTAAAAAAAAAGAATGAGCTGACAGAAGAATTTGTGTTTACTATTTTGGGAGCCCTGGACTCAATTTGACTCATGTCTGCCTCAGGAACATGTGAGTATTTCGGAAAACAGCATTCCAGATAGAAGTGGGTATCACCAAATTTTCAAAACTCTAGTTTCTGTCACAATATTTTATTCACATAAAATATTTTATTTGAAAAAGAAGCAAAGGTTTTCTGCTGTTGTTGCCAACATTTGCTTTTGAAAATTCCTTAAGTATTTTATTTCTTAAACTTGTTTTTCTGTTGTTGTTCTGATTTACAGCTTCTAAATAATTTAAAGAGTATAATTTGTAATTAAGAACATTCTCACATATGCAAATTCTAATGAGTACTTGTTATGATCTTAGTATTTTTAATAACATCAGTAATGCTGGACTGAAATTTTTCTGAACATCAGACTCACTCTAATAGATTGGTATCTTTTTAATTGTCTCAAATAACATATTTTATTTTCCATTATATGGAGGTTGGTTACTTTCTGTAATGTTTTGGTGTTTACAGAATATGACATAGATACTGGTGCCCACCACTAAGGCCTTAAGCTCCTCTGAAGGCAATTTCCTTCCCTTCTTCTCATTCCAGTCCAAGGTGGAATAGCCTGCCTTTTCTGAATTATCTTCCATGATCTTCTTATCACATCATCCTTAATTCCAGCTCTCTTCAGTGATTTACCTTTAATTGAAAAACAACAAACAAAATACATTGTGAAGGTCCAAAAGCTAGGCACAGCCTGGCTTTCCCCTAAATTTATAGCAATCTTAATCCTCCTAGTTTCAATGTGGATACCTCTGTTTATTAAGGGAAGGTTCATAAGTAGTGAAGTATAACATGCAATAAAAGACACAGAATACTCTTTTTTTTTTTTGCCTTGCCAGAGTGGTTCAGTTGGTTGGAGTAGTGTCCTGTTCACCAAAAGTTTGTGAGTTTAATTCCCGGTGAGGGTACATACCTAAGTTGCAAATTTGATCCCGGGTTAGAGTGCATGGGAGAGGCAACCCATTGATGTTTTTCTCTTAGATCAATGTTTCTCTTTCTCTCTCTCTCTCTCTCTCTCTCTCTCTCTCTCTCTCTATATATATATATATATATATATATATATATATCAATAAAAGCATATTTTCGGGTGATGATTTAAAAATAAAGAAACAGAATACTCCTTAATAAACATAATTCTACAATCGCACTGGTGAATTTTTGAATCTCCAAAATTAACTTTGCATCTGGATGCTGTGTACCCTAGCTTTTCCAAGATAGAAGACATATATAAGATTCTCATCTGAATCTGATTGAGAACACATAATTCAATTTCTTCCAAATCATACTTGTGATGGGAGGTCCTATCTCTTTAGAAACATTCAACAAACAAATATATTGCACTTGAATGAGTTAAGCTTATTACGACTAATACAAGAGTTAATTATATAGGACAATTCCCAAAGGCTAGAATAAGAAAGAAAACTGATTCAAATGCAATATATTTTTCTTCTTCCATGAATAGGATGTTTACTATGTACACAGTAGAACTGAATGATCTGAAATTTTATCAGTAAAATTGTAGAAAGAGTTATAATGTGTGAAATTAAAAATATATTGAAATTATGCATTGTTAATTAATGGCATTATATATAAAACTCAGTGTGTAATTCTTTCTTTTTTAAAAAATACATTTTATTGATTTTTTTACAGAGAGGAAAGGAGAAGAATAGAGAGCCAGAAACATCGATGAGAGAGAGACATCAATAAGCTGCCTCCTGCACGCCCCCACGTGACCACATGATGGCTGCCACAAGATGGTTGGCAGGGAAGAACAGTGGGCAAGTAGGCCAGCAGGGGAGGGAAGTTCGGGGTGAACCAGACCAGTAGGGGAGGACAGTTGGGGGTGGGACCAGGCCTCCAGGGCAGGGTAGTTGGGGGCTACCAGGCTGGCATGAGAGGGCAGTTAGGGAGGACCAGGCCTGCAGTAAGAGTAGTTGGGGGCAATCATGGAGGCAGGCAGGCAGATGAGTGGTTGGGAGCCAGCAGTCCCGGATTGTGAGAGGGATGTCCAATTGCAGGTTTAGGCCTGATCCCTGTGTGATCACCCCCAACTACCCTTCTAGCTGGCCTACTCACCCCCAACTGCTCTCCCACCTGCCTGCTAGCACCCAACTTCCTCCCTGTGTTGGTCTTCTTGCCCCCAATTGCCCCCTACTTTGGGCCTATTCACCCCCAACTTCACTCCAATGCTGGCCAAATTGCCCCTAACCACTTCTGCCTCAGCCCCACCACCATGGCTTTGTCTAGAAGGTTTCCCAGTCTAATTAGAAAATTACCCTTTTATTAGTATAGATTGCTCTAATAGTATTGATTTTAAAAGTAACATTTTGTTAAATTCAAGGAACTAACATAAATGCTCATATGGTAGAATTGGATAAATAAGACCATATTCACTATGTTCATATTCTTATACATTTAAAAACATCACATTTTAAAACATCACATTATACATCAACTCACATTTATCTAAAATGCCTTAGTTAATAGTTACATATTCTTACTTTCACTTGCACTGCTATTTATCTTTCTTGGATATTAAAACTGTGTTAGTAATTGTTTTCTTGTGTCATTGGATACTGGCTTGTAGTAAAGATAAAGTAATAACACCCTTTTCAACAATAGTTTATTATAAGAAAACTGGGCTTTCTGATGGAGTTTAAGGAAGAATTGCATATGAACTTTAGGAAAAAACTAAAAAGCTTTTATATCTCAGGAAGTTTTCACTATCTTCTCTCTCACCTTAAAAAAAAGTTGTCTCCTTATCTTCCTTCCTTCCTTCCTTCCTTCCTTCCTTCCTTCCTTCCTTCCTTCCTTCCTTCCTTCCTTCCTTTCTTCCCCCCTTCCTTCTCTCATTTACCCACAATTATTAGTTTATTGTCAAAGTCTTCTGACAATCTTACTGAGTGCTTCTGGGTTATTCAATATCTAAGGAGGTCCATTTTTATAGTTAGAACCAGACATTTCAAAGCCTTGGATGTATGATGTAAGATTTGATGTGAGGAGGGGATGGAATATTTGAAATGATGACTTCCTAGAGTATCTGTTTGATTTGGTCCCATGGTTTATCACTTATGAAGTATTATTTATTCTTCTACTTCTCATAGGCTTCTATCTCCTTCCTTTTTTTTCTTATCTTTTACCTGTTCGTTAGGTGAGCCTAAGTGATCTGTTCAATGTTTAGTTTTGTTATGTGTTTTTTAAGTGTCACTAAGTGTTGGACCTGTCCTCCCTTTTTATATCACTGTTTGTTACTATGTTCTGTCTCTGTCCTGAGGCTGGAGCAAGCATTTCCTTTTTGCTATTTACTGCTATGATGAATGTATCATTAGCATTCAATAAATTAAGTGCACAAAGGGGGATATGGGAACATTTGTAATAGTGTAAACAATAAAAATAAAGTTAAATAATAATAATAATGATACATCTTTCAACATAATAATTGTCTTTATTCCCTTAGGCAGGTATAGCAAGGAATGAGAAAATTTAAATGATGCTTTGTTTTCTATGCCCCCAATTCTCTCTTGAATATCAAAGAACATTGTATAAATGCCCTCTAAAATGAATGAGGACATTGTATAAATGTGCTGGAGAATGTCTTTCACTCCACTTATTTTCAACAAAACAATAATAAAGTGATGATCATTGAGGGAGAATTCTTTTAGTCTTAAAAGAAAATATGATATCATGGTCTGATTCTCATTTCTAAATTCACACAATACATATGGTCTTTGTCACTTATGTATCATGTCATATTGCTCTTTTATTTTATTTATAAACTAGAAGCCCAGTGCATGAAATCATGTACTGGTAGGGTCCCTGGTGGCTGTCAGCTGCCAGCTGCATACCTCTCTATTCCCACAGCCACCTGCTGCCTGCTGCTGGCTGGGTCCTTCCTCCCTTCCCCTGGCCAGTCCCTGGTCGAACTTCCAGTCAAGGAGACAATGTACATACTATGCTTTTATTATATAGGACTAGAGGCCCAATGCATGAAATTCGTGCAAGGGGTTTGGGCCTTACAGCCCTGGCTTTGTGCTGAAGGTTGTCCGGATGGTCATTCTGCTGTTCAGTGTAGTTATCATTTAGCTCTTTATTATATAAAGTATGTTCTTATCTCTCTACGGAAAGCAATAAGATTTGATCCCACTGCCATTAGCATATTCTAAGAAACAATCATTGCAAAATATTAATAAAAATACTGATATGACTGATGTTTATTAATTCCAATATATGGAAAACCTTTTCTATTTATGACATTTGATAAGCTGTAAGTTCCTAGTAGCTTATGAGCTCCTCAATTACACAGATATTTTCTTAATTACCTATATATCCACAGTAAATAACTCATGGACTGATACAAATACACACTCAATACATTTTTGAACTGAGAGCAATTTCATGTAAATTAAAGTATTAATTGCAATGTATACAGTAAACAGTTTGGCAACAAAGTATCCTAACTAAAATTCATATTTGATCATATCAGAATAATATTGAAGTTTTCAATAGAAATATATCACTTATCTGTTAAATACTAAACTTTTAGCTTGATGAAGTCTTGCAATTGCTTATTCCCAAAACTCCGTATTTATAATATTATCTCTTATTACTCTTTGCCTCTTTCTTCATTCTTCTTCAGTCTTTTATTTATTTGTAGAGGCCTGGTGCATGACATTAATGTTCTTTGGGGAGAGTCCCTCAGCCCATACTTTAACCTTTAGCAGTCTGGGAGCCCTCTGAGGATGTCCGACTGATGGGTTAGGCCTGCTCCTGCATTGAGCAGTGGTCAGTGTGTGTCATAGTGACCAGTTGTTCCAACATTCAGTTGATTTGCATATTACTCTTTTATTATATAGGATAGTTTCCAATAATCTCTATCTTTGGTCTTCTGTATATATGTAATTGCTCTATTTATATGTTGAAAATGTCCTTTAGCTCACTGTTTCTTTTGTTGTAGTTGACAATGTTTTATTGTGGCTTCTTTATTTGGGGGCTATGTTAATACTTTTCTTATTTTAACTAGGTGGAGAAAAAATATATATTTTGTGAAAAGAATTTTTTGACCTCAGACTAGATAAGACCCTTGCTCTGTGTTTTTATAACAGCAACTACATAAACCTGTCATAAAACATATCACTATCTAATTGATCAATATTTATATTATTCCTGTTGGAATATGAATTACTAAAAGGATAGAATAATGATTTATTGATGACCATTTTCTCATTATCTAGAATATTGCTTCTATATATTTATGACAAGTTGTTAGAGGCATTGGTGTTCTTGGGTTCCCCAAGGTAGAAGTTAAGAGGAAACCCCAGACAAATTTCCAGGGAGATTTTATTGAGCTATGCTGAAGCACAAGGGAAGCAGCACAGAAGGAAGGTCCTCTGAACTGGCTTTGCTTGGTTGTTTTTATACTCTGAGGACAAAAGTGCTTGCTCTAAAAGACAGGCTTTTTGAAAAGAAGGGCTTGGGAAACATTTGGAGAGGTGGAATTTTCCATGTCAGTGCGGGTTTACTTCTGCCTTCTGTCTTGTTGCTTGGCATCTATCTCTGCACCTGTGCTTTGGGCGCCAGATAGTCATGTTCATTGCTTCCATCCTAGGAAGGTTATGTAAAGGACAAACCTTGATCAACTGAGCATGCATAATAGCAGTTTCCACATCTTCTGGCCACCTTATCTTAATTTGGCTTCCTGGTCACCCAGTATTTTTCCATTCCTGGGCCAAATTTCAATAGTATTGCACAATGAGTATTTTTTTAAAATATATTTTATTGATTTTTCACAGAGAGGAAGGGATAGGGATAGAGAGTTAGAAACATTGACGAGAGATATCGATCAGCTGCTTCCTGCACACCCCCAACTGAGGATGTGCCCACAACGAAGGTACATGCCCTTGACCAGAATCAAACTGGGGACCCTTCAGTTCACAGGCCAACACTCAATCTACTGAGCCAAACCAGTTTCAGCGAGTATTTTTTTTTTACTTAAATTATAAAAATGGCCAACCTTTGACACTTTGCTTAATGTTCCAGTTATAGAAATGAATCTAGATATACATAAATAATCAAATATACCTCATGTTAGGCCATAGTTTATATAATTTCCCCAAACAAATTTTTAAGAGCAATCTGGGAAAAACATAAAATATGAAGGATGTCATAGAGCTTTATATTGAACTAGGGGCCCAGTACACTGGGGGTGGAGGGCCCCTCAGCCCAACCTGCTCCCTCTCACATACTGGAAGCCCTCAGGGAATGTCCTCCTGACCACTTATACCCACTTCCCATGAGGAGCAGGCCTAAAACACAGTCTGGCCTCCCTTTGTGGGAGGGGACCAGGCTGATCAGGGGAAGGCACCAGCCCTATCACCCTGCTGCTGCAGCCACTGCCAGTCACCCAGCCACCAAGGTGTTTTCATCAACATGGACTCCAGTCCCTTCAGCATGAAAAAATGGCAACTTTCTTTAGGTATTTTCAAGATGTGTCTTTCATAGGATATGACATTGCTTTCTTTCTTTTTTTTTTTAATCCTCACTTGAGGATATATTTCTGTTGACTTCTAGAGAATATAGAAGAGAGAAGAAAAGAAAGAGAAAAACATCAAAGTGAGAGGAACACCTTGGTTGCCTCTTGCAGGTGCTGGGTGCCTATGTATGCAAATTAACCAACATCTTTGTTGTGTTAATTTGCATACTCACTCTGATTGGCTATGGGCATAGTGGAGGTACAGTCAGTTTACATGTTTGCCTATTATTAGGTAAGATAGTAATATACAAACAAAATATGCCCTCTCTTCTGGCATTCCTCTGAGGTTAATTGGAAATTACATTAGCCACACTACGACATTTGAATTTACCTTAAAGAAACAAGGCCATCATCTATTGTGCATGGACAAATATCTTAATTTTATCCTGAACAAACTATAAAGAAATCTCTATGACCATGTTCCAAAGTAGGAGCATGTATTTTACTTATTTCTTAGAATAGTTATCATATCTTGACCAAATTAAATTACTTTTAAGTTCTTTACCGCTCTAATTTTCACTGATCCTGTCAAGCCAAGAATAAATTCTGTCACTTAGTTCTGATTGCATGATGTATGCAGCCTGTCTAATGAGTTCAAATCATTCTTTTTACTTCCTGATAAAAAGGATATTATAAACATGAAATTACCAATTCAGAAGTAAGTATTACATCATTTAAGTTTTATTTCACACACACAAAAAAGACTCTTAAGTAGGGAAGCATTAACAATTCTCTATAATTAGAACATTTAGACAAGTTCTGTAGTCCTATTAACTCACAAATGGACAAATAAAAATTGTTAATAGCCTAGAAAATTTACCACAAGAATGATATCTTGAATTTAAAATTTCTATCTGCAGTGAATTTTTGTGGCCAAGTTACAAAACACTCAATTTAGGGGCTTATAATGGAAATGCAAAAAGACCTTTAAATAAAAGAGCAAGAAGAGATACTGCTGTGATATAAAAAAGGATTCTTTTCCAACAAAAGGCTGAATATATAAACCATTGTTATGAAAATACCTTTCTTTTTAGTTATATTCAGTCTGCAAATCATAAACTCATTCTTGCTAGCAAAAAAAAAAAATGTGGCTTGGATTTGATTCTAATGTTGATTTTTTTTTCATGCTTCTCTTCATTCTACATCTGTTCTGACTCTTCCTTTCAATCATTTCCTTTGTGATTGCTTAGCTTCATGCTCCCTATATTTTGTTAGACTAAACTGTAATGTACTCAGGGCTTGTATTGGCAGGCCCATGCAGCCAGTCAGCTCTGAAGCTAGTTTTCCTCTCAAATGGGAAAGGAAAGCAGGGGCGGATTGTGGAGGAGAAAGGCAGGAAGTAGAAAATGGAGGCAGAAGGGAAGAAAAACCTCATTTATGTTTCTAAAGTGGCTAATGTTCCTTGTTGCACAAGTTATTCTAGAAGAGAATAGCTCTCTACAGATAAGTAGTAGCAGCTGTGCCGTCTGCAGAACATGATACCTGTTTCAAACTACGCAGCTTGAATTATTTTTAATGGTGTGATATCTGTCTCCTGTTTACATAATACTCGGTAAAGTATCCTCAGGTTGGCTGGCTTCATTAGCTCCCATTTTCTCTGCTTTTGGCTCACCCATGTTCTGCTGTGAAGAAATAACTAATGGGGAGACATCTGGTCAGAAATCTTTTCTATCTGAAACTCTCTAGGTTGTGCCAAGTTATATGGTCATCATATTAGCCAATGGAAAAATGATCAGGTTTTATTCAACAGTTTCATTTTTTAATATAAAAGCTATACACTGAAAGGATAATATATGATTCTGGGCAGACATAAAATATTTTATTTTCATTCTTCTCATTAAAAATCTTGAATTTTCAGGGATTGTCTGAGGAATAGAATACCAACTGCTACCTGTTTGTGTGAGCAGTAATTATACATTCTGGGTGGCAGAAAGCACTCTGCAGGGCTCTGAGGGAGTCTGTTAGTTATTTCATCATTTTATGCAGCATTGATCTTGCTGACTGCACAAAGCACTAACAGGACAGGTAAATGGAGTTTATTCTGTCACAAACGCAGCCAGTTAAAAAAGATGATTACCATGTTTCTAAAACCAGGCTTTCTAACATCTAAAAGATGTATAGAAATATTAAGCTTGTTATCTGCCATAGAGAAAATATTAAGCATCACCTTCCAAATATGAGGAAAGATGGACTTTAGTATTTCAAAGTAGACATTGAAGATGTTTTTTTGGCAAACTATGGTTGCAACACTTATAGCAAAATTTAACTGCTTTTTTGTTGAATTATGTAACATCAACATTAGAGTTTATATGTCTCCTCCCTCCCAGAAAGCCACATTATCTTAAACAGAGAGATGAGAAACTAATATTTGATGAGTTGAATTTGAACCAAATTGTGCTGTTTAATAAGTAACCAGGAGCCTTAAATAGATGATGATAAAGATATAAAAAATCAAATGTCTCCCAGGCTGCAAAATTGCATGTTATTCATCCTAAAATATGTAGCTGATTATAAGATTCAATGATAATCAGACTGAATTAATAAGATTACTTTAACAAACCTTCATTTTCTCAATAGTCCTGATAATTCAAGTAAGTAAAAATTGAGAGTATTCACCAGTTGAGAAAATAAATTTAGCATCTTACACAGTGCCCAAAATATTTCTCCAAATGATCAATAAAACTACCTAATTAAAATATTCTTGTATGAACTTTAAGGTTCCTAAAAGAATATAGGTTCCCACTTCCATGGATCTAAATATTAGGGAAAACAAATCAAGAATAAAAGATATATGTGCTTATTTGTTTTCATTACAGAATAAAGAGACTAATTGTGATTTGCACAATGTCAGCATATTACTATTTTAATTTAATATTTCCCTCAGTAAGACTAGAGACTTTGGGGTTCTTCCAGGAAGATAAAAACTATTAGAAATTAGTTCTTGAAGACAAAGTATTGAGCTCATAAAAATGTTTAATTGTGTTTTTTATTATAATATTTTCTTAATGTTTTTCAACTTAAATCTCTACTAGTTTAATGAAATTGGGTATACACTCTAAATGTTTTTTTTTTCATTTTTCTTCATAAGTATAATTTGTATTTACATTGCACTCCCTTACAAATGAAGTATATACATTATAATACAGTACAACTCTAAAGATTGAAGTGGATTCATTATAAATTTAATGCTGAAAATGCAGCTTTAAAACTGGACCTACACAGATTGAGAAGCACTAATCATTTAAGGAAAGAAGGTAATTTTATGAACACAATTTTGGAGTTCTCTTGTAACATACTTCAACCCTCAATATCTTAGCTTGTATGTCATTCTTCTCCTGACTCCAACTCAGTATAGATTAAATTTTAGATTAATCAGTTTGGAGACAAATATTTTAATAATTTATTCTGTAAATGAGGCATATATTAAGGACAATGAAAATGGATTTTCATTTGAAGAATATGTAACCAATTAATACAGTTAAAAGGTAATCACTTTACTTCCTCTTTCAGATAGGAGAAAGCCTTTCATCAGAATAATCATCTTAATCAAAAGAACTAAATGATGGATCTTCCATAAAGTTATTCTTCAAACAGCATTGGGAAGCAGCCAAAATGGCCAGGAATTGAGGAGCCAAGGAATTAAAGATCTCAGAGTAAAAGGGAGAATATTGAGGTTAGAGTCACATTATTCATTGCTCTTCTCCTCAAGGTATGTGTTGATTTCTATGGTAAATAGTATGAGAAAGTAAGCAGCTAACAATATCATATAAACCAAAGAGGTAAGCAGTGCTCTTGTCTGTCCCACAAAGTGGGCGTTAAGTGTTGGAATTCAGGACTCACCAGGGAAAGGCTACTAGGAAATAATGTAAATGGATCTATGAAAGGTTATGGCCTAGAAGCAGATCTAGAAATAGAGTAAGGAAATAGGACAGAATTCACAAAACTCAAATCTAGACTTCAATAATCTCTTCTGATTTCTTTAAGGTGATATAACATTTTTCTAACTAATTCTCAGAAATTAAATCCTGTATAAAGCAAAACAGCATCAAGTGCCTTAATTAAAAAGAAATTAAAAATCTGAATTTCAATCAAATATGAACAGGTTTGACAGTGTTACTATTGTAATTACCTGACTATTAATAACAGGAAAAGGGAAAGGGAAGGTCAGATGTGGTAGCCCCTTTCCACGTCCCGCGTGGTTCAGGGTTCCCGGGTCAGGGTTCGGGTTCTGAAGGAGGCCGCACACAAACAAAATGAGAGACTAGAAAATATTAATTTGGCGATATTGGGGGGCCAGGTGGGAGCCTTCCTCTAGTGGGAAGGACTACCATTTTGCTCTGGCCCTTTTCTCCCTTTTATTAAGGCTTTGGAACACACCCCTAGCCTTTAGGCAGGAAATAATAGAAATTAACATGATACAAACAGATAGTTTCAACTAAACAATGAGTAATCAGCTCTGACCTTTCAGAACAATTAAGGTTGGCCAGCTTTCTGGCCTCCTGTTTACATCCACCTAGTGAGAACAATTACATCCACCTGGTGAGAACAATATTTGGTCTCAGACAGTCAGACATTATAAGCATGGCCATTGGGCAGTTTCACCAGGAAGCTGCAATTTTACTCTCCCCGGAGAACTGCTGGTCCACTCCCTGCAGATCAGTGGGGGAAGGGACTTGAAAAAGGGGAAGATGGTGCATGCACAGTGAGTTGAGGTGACTCAGAAAAGGTGCTTGTTGTTCCTCTAGCCTGAAACAAGGATAATTGGCTAGAGGAGGTAGAGCCAATAGAAGCCCATGAAACTTTTAGAATACAAAATCTTCAGACAAAGGAATTTTCTATCTCTTGTCCCCCCTGCTGTTTGTACTCCTTTTCTCCCTTGTTCTGAGACCCTATAAACCACATGGCCCATGCTCTCATAATGGATTACAGTTCGGAACACAAACTAAGCTAAGCCTAATGCTGGTTTGGTCTGTGCAAATATGGAGCGAAATCTGAGCAGCAGCTTTAATCACAGCCCTATTGAAAACACAGTTGGACTTCTTCCATGGCAGGACTGAGGGAGAGAGGACCTTGGAAACTCAGGGATTTAATTCCACAAGAATAAATACCACTGTTATTTCATGCAAGTCTCAGAAAATTCTTTTTTTCATGATATCACAGGAAGCCCACTTCCACCAGCAATTGGTAGGCACCGAAAGCTCCCCACTGATAACTAGAGGAGACAAATAATTAAAAATTTAGAGAAAAAGATGCAATGAAAATTGAAACTGATTATTATTATGCTGAAGTTATTTGTTATAGATTTGGCAATAATTTGTATAATAGGTTCAGAAAAATAGGTTTTAAAAAAGGAGAATTTGTCAAAGAATTTTATTAAACATTTAAAATTTATTAAAAAATAAATAAATTCTAAAGTTGAAAATATACTACTAAGATTAAAAACTAAAATGATTTAAAATTATATTTATATATTAGAGGGAAGGAATATTGAATGGGAAGATAGAGTAGTAGATAATATGAAGCCTATGCATTCTGGTAAAAAGAGGACATAACGAAAGGTTTTTAAAATTTGTGCAATTAGAGTGGCTAATAGAGAGAGAGGAAAAACAGGGAGCTGTTTCCAGGATACATCAGACAATAATTTTCTGAAATTAATGGAGACATCTATTAAGATGAAGAAGCTTGACAAGCCTCAGAAACTTCACATCTAAAGAAAACCAAAGAGGGAAAAAATCTTGAAAGTAGCCAGAAGGAAAACAAACAAACAAACAAACAAAAAAACTAGACATAATACCTCAAAAGAGCAATAACAAAACTGGCAGTTGATTTACCTACAAAATTAATATTAAACAACAACAATAACCTAAATGAAATATGTAGAATACTGATATACCAAAAAAAGTCAATATCTAGAATTGAATACTCAGCTATTGAATTTCTCCAAGATATATAGGAAACAAACATAATTTCAGGAAAACAAAAACTGAGCAAAAACATTATTATATGATTTTCACAAACATGATATTTAAAGATTTCTTTATGCATAACAAACTCATATTAACTCATTTTGTGGGAGGAAAAAAAAGGTTTATCTCATTCTTAAACCCAACAAATAAGTAACTACAAGTAGAAAAGAAAATAGAACTGAATAAGAAATAAAAACACAGAATAATAGTCATCATAAACACAGACATAAAAGTTCTCAATAAAATATTAGCAAATAAATTTTGACTCAGAAGCCTGTAAAAATGATAATGAATCTCATGAAGTTTATCCAAGGTATTCAGGAATTTGAAGATCAATCAATGTACCTCACAACATAAACAAGATAAAGGAATACAAAAATAATCCCAGTAAATGCAATAAAAAGCATTTGACAAAAACCAAAAGTCATTTAGAAATATTTATCTTAGCAGATTAGGAATAGATAGGATTTCTTCAGCCTGATAAAGCACATAAATGTAAACATCTTTAGTTCTATAATTCTTTATGGTGAAATTTTAAAAATTTCCTCCTTATAATTAAGGAGAGCATAACAGATCTCACTACTTCTTTCCAACATTTTTCCTGCTCAATTTAATGAGATAAGAACAACTATTGCTTTCAAGACCTGAAAGTAAAAATTAATATTTTCTTTATTTTAGGATGACTGTGCTGTATAATGCAAAACACTTAAAAAATCAGAAAAAAAACTAAATTCATACAATACTTTTAAAAAACATTATACAAACTTACATAGAAATCCTTGTATTCACTATATACTAGCAAATTTTTTTTGAAAAAAATTTTAAAGCATCAAAAATATAAAATATTGCCGAAACCGGTTTGGCTCAGTGGATAGAGCGTTGGCCTGGGGACTGACGGGTCCCAGGTTCGATTCGGGTCAAGGGCATGTACATTGGTTGCGGGCACATCCCCAGTAGGGGGCTTGAAGGAGGCGGCTGATCCATGTCTCTCTCATGGATGTTTGTGAGTTTCTATTCCTCTCCCTTCCTCTCTGTGAAAAATCAATAAAATATATAATTAAATAAATATATATATATATATATATATATATATATATATATATAAATATTTAAGGATAGATTTAATAAAATATGTACCAAAATATGTTGGCTCAGAAACTATGCAATACTATTGCCAGGACTTAAAAAAATAAGTAAATTAAGAAGAAAACCATATCGATGGATTAAAAATTTTAATATTATGGAAAGTATCTTAAACAGATCTCTATACACTTAAAGTAATTCTAATCAAATTTGAGTATGCTTCTACATATATTGTAATTTGACAAGCTGCTAGTCAAAATTACATGAAAAATATAATTATCTTAAATAAACTAAATTATTAAAAGAAACACATAAAAGAAATTCCTTTTTTTTTCTAGAATACAGTTATAGTAATCAAGATAATGAGTAATTAGGATAGGACAAAATTACAAATTAATGTAACATAAGCTGTCCAAAATATTACATATATACATATATAATTATTTGTATAAAGAAAATAACATAATAATTAATTTTAATAATACAATAATAAACTCTGTGTTTCAGGTACTTATAACTGCAAATCTATTTTTGCCCCACCCTGTGTGTGTGTGTGTGTGTGTGTGTGTGTGTGTGTGTGTGTGTTATATAATATATATATTATTGTTCTACCAGGTAAAATATCTGGTAGTAGAACAATAATATTTATGTTAAAAATATTAGAATACTACCTCTTCATATATACAAATTTAAACTTGGTATTGGTCATCTACTTTCTCTGTTCTGGAGTTTTGTTTAGTACTTTCATTTGCAATATTTTTCTTTGTCTTCCCATTTTGACTGCCTTCCTGTGATTGTTTCTATGCATTATTAGGTAGAGCTGTTCGGCTCCCTGTCTTGGTAGAATGGCCTTATGCAGTAGTGCTCTGTAGCCTCCCTGTTCACTTGAGCTGGATGCATTAAGGATGCCCACCAGAGTGATCTATGTGCACCCTCCTGTTGTAGTCTAGCATTGATTACTTTTGGTACATCAGTAGGAGGCAGTTACCCCCAGGCCCACAGGGTGTTAAGACTGACCAAGAACACAGAGGAGGAAATGCTGTGCAGGGCCCACCCCTCAGATCAGGACTACCTACATCAAGGCTCTGGTGCTCAATCAGTCCACCCCTTGAGTGTGTTTGCATGTAGAAATTTATGAGTGATGCTTCCACGTGGTCTCTAATTGTTCACCTAATGCATTGGATCTGGGGTCTACTGAGAGCTTCAGGCCAAGGTCAGCCACCAACCTCACCCTGCCCACAGCCACTAAGCAATCTATAGATGCCTGCTATTTGTGCTGGACTTGGAGTTGCCTGAGAGAGGCCAATCTGTGAACTAAGGCTGCAACTGCTTGTGCTGAGCCTGGTCATTTAGTGAGAGATACAGGGCACACCAAGACCATTACTGTTTATCTGGGGTTTGTGAACCTTTGAGCTAATAGAGATTGCTTTTATGTAAAAGCCACACAATTTGTGTGTGGCAGTAACTCAGGGTGTCATCAGGGTGGGGCAAATAGTGTTAGCTATGTTGCTAGAGACTCAGATATGATGCCTGCATGCAGACTCTGTTGGGG
This sequence comes from Lasiurus borealis, assembly GCA_004026805.1. Lineage (NCBI taxonomy): Eukaryota > Metazoa > Chordata > Mammalia > Chiroptera > Vespertilionidae > Lasiurus > Lasiurus borealis. The sequence continues at coordinate 58,297 of PVJN01001802.1, forward strand.
AAATCTCAGGGAAGAACAATGGCCTCTGCTAGCACTTTCTTTGGACAAAGCTGTCCCTCCAGCTATTTCCTCAAAGCCAGACAGTTCAGCTACTCTCTGAATGCCCATTGTGCCTTTTAATTTGCTGCCCAACACTGGTGCTCAGAGTGGGTCCTTTAAGAGGAATCACTGAGAATCTATTAGCACTCCATTTCACTCAGCAACAATCCCTGCTAGTTTTCAGATCCAGAAGTTATAGGGACTTCTCTTCCTGGCATTGAAATCCTGGGCTGATGTGGGACTGGGACACCTTGCTCCTCAGGGTGGACCTCTGCAGATGAGATATCTTTACAGATATTTAACCCCCACATTGAGTGTGGGACAGGTATGCCTCTGCGTCTCCACTCCTACCAGTCTCCAGTTGGCGTCTTCTTTATATCCTTAATTATTGGACTTCTGTATATCTAGATTTCAGGTAGTTTTTAGGCTGTTCTTAAAGATGGTTATTTTGTAATTTAATTGTACTTTTGATGTGATTGTGAAAAGATATGGATATTGTGTTTACCTACTTCATCATCTTGACCAGATTCCTTCATGCTCCATTTTCTTTAATTAAATCTTTATTATTCAGATTATTACATTTGTTTCTCTTTTTTCCCCTCCATAGCTCCCCTCCACCTGCCTTCCTTCCCTCCCTCTACCCTTACCTATCTCCTGTTGACCTCATCCATAGGTGTATGATTTTTGTTTAGTCTCTCCCTGTACACTCCTTACCCCTTCCTCCCTGAGAATTATCAGCCCACTCCCTTTCTGTGCTCCTGATTCTAGTATATTCACCAGTTTATTCTGTTGATCAATTTTTTAATTCACTTAATTTTTAGATTCACTTATTGATAGATATGCATTTGTTGTTCATAACTTTTTATCTTTTACCTTTTCCTTCTTCCTCTTCTAGAAAAGTACTTTTCAGCATTTTATATAATACTGGTTTGGACTTGATGAGCTCCTTTAGCTTTTTCTTCTCTGTGAAGCTCTTTATCTGCCCTTCAATTCTGAATGATAGCTTTACTGGATAGAGCACTCTTGGTTGTAGGTTCTTGCTATTTATCACATTGAATATTTCTTGCCATTCCCATCTGGCCTGCATAGTTTCTGTTGAGAAATCAGCTGACAATTGTATGGGTACTCCCTTGTAGATAATTGCCTATGTTTCCCTTGCTGCTTTTAATATTCTCTCTTGTCTTTTGTTCTTGGTATTTTAATTATAATGTGTCTTGGTGTAGTCCATTTGGATTTCTTTTATATGGGGTTCTGTGTCTTGGACTTGTAAATCTATTTCTTTTACCAGATATGGGAAGTTTTCAGTCATTATTTCTTTAAATAGGTTTTCAGTATCTTGCTCTCTCTTCTTCTGGCACCCCCACAATTCTGATGTTGGTACACTTGAAGCTGTCCCAGAGGCTCCTTACATTATTTTGGATTCTTTTTTCTCCTTGCTTTTCCAGTTGAGTGTTTTCTGATTCTTTATATTTCAAATTTTTGACTTGATTCTTGCCTTCCTCTAGTCTGCTATTAGGTCTCTATATATTTTATTTCAGTTAGTGTATGTTTAATTTCTAGTTGGTCCTTTTCCATCTCTAGTTGGTCGTTTTCCATCTCTAGCTGGTTCTTTTCATCTCCTCTTGGGTCTTGCTAACTTTATCCATCTTTTCTATGATATTCTTGAAATACCTTATAACCATGGTTTTGAACTCTATATCCAGTCATTTGTTTTCTTCCATTTCTTTTGTTTGTAATCTCTCCCTTTGTCTCCACGTTTTCATTATGCCTGAAGAACTTCTGAGTTGGATTCAACCTTATGATACAAGATTTGCAAAACTGCAAAAGCCTCTCTGTTGAGCTTGGGATGGGTGGAGTCTCAGGGCTTAATGGACTACCTTGCCTTCCAGTCGGCCCTGCCCTCCATGGCCCCTGAGTCTCACTTGACTGGCTAATCGCTGGAGCGGTCCCTGTGTGTGTGTGCGCTCTTGCATTGCCTCTAGACAGTTGCCTTTCCGGCTCCCCTGCACTCCAGGACCATATGAATCTGGATCCCCAGGGTTTCACCCAAAACTGGGGTTTAGTGGAGTGAGAAGTGGAGCAATTCGGAGTCTTTGTCTCCCGGTCCACTTGTGAAAGCCAGGGGCACAATCAGTAGTTGGTGTTTTGCGCGCAGTGCTGTGCAAGCCACCAGACTTCTGCACTTTTGTGACTCCACCAAATTTCCATCCACTTCTCCCTTTTTACATTCCAAACTCCCCCCTGTATGAGTTTCATTTGGACCCGGGGTTTAGTGTCATAGGATAAGGGGTTCACTGCCTTTCGATGTCTCCATCTCCCTCAAGCCAGAGAAAGCCAGACAGGTAAGGTACTCTGGCACACGTTCTCTCCAAGATTGCGTCTCCGTATCTCAGCTTTTTGCAGCTCCTCTGAGTCTCTGTGAACCCCTCACTTTGCTTCTAGTTGTAGAATTTCCACTCAGCCAGCTTTTCTGTGGTTCTGGATGATGCCCATTCTGTCTTTTAGTTGTAGTTTTGAAATTGTTGTGCGAGTTAGCAGTGTAGGTGTTTACCTATGCCGCATGGATTTTCTCATGCTCCATTTCTTAAAGATAAATTTTCTTATATGAAATCATCTAAAATAAAAATATAAAACAAAAATATCAGAAGTTCCAGGATGGAAGTTAGTACATGCCAACATTTTAAGGTTTAAGACTGATGAGCATATTTGGAAAGTTTGAATATCAATAATAGTTTATTATAACCATTTAACTATGAAGGAAAATAATTTGAGCACTATTGACTTCAAAATCAGGAAAGAAAAAGGTCAAAATTCCATACAGGTACTCTCATAAGAGTTATATTTTTACATAGTGGTGTATATATACTTCACCTGCTTCAAAATGATAGAATTAGAGAAGATAAAACATTTTCAAAAACATTAAATGTTAGGAAGCTATATATCTTTGCCAGGGAGTTTTGAAATATAACATCATTTATGGTGTTTTCTTTTTAAAATAAATTACATTGGTGATAATAAAGAACAGCAAATATGAAGATAAATAGGTATCTCAATGTGTTTTGTATACTTATCTTTATTATAAAATATTAGATACAATTTTAGCTGAAGAGTGAATGAAAGAAGAGAGAAAAATGTAGCATATTTAATATTGTACTTTACCAGAAAAAATACTTTTTTACCCTCCCCCCATAACTAAAGTTTTTATGGTCACATAATTTTTTTTTACACAAAACCTAATAATCTTATATGATGTGGGCTTTCAGGATAAGTAAGTAATACTCTGTGTGATGCTCACTGAAAGTGAGACCTGTTATCTACTCTTTTAAAAGTGAATATCACCAAGAAGCAGGGCCAGGCTTTACCCATAAAGGAAATTGGTTGGCCTTTTTTATTTCCATAGTTTCATATTGAAAGAAGTAAATAATACAGCATAAATGCAGATTTTTTCATATGAAAATTTTATTTTCTTTAATAAGGGTATTTCTCATTATTCCCCCTCAATATTCACATTTTTAAATTATATTATTCCTAAATTGACATTTGAATACTAAATGTTTAGAAACAAGTAAGTGTCCATCTACATATAACAGATTACAATCAAGTTATGTATTTTTTCCCTTAAATTAAACCATTTAGGTATTTTAACTTGAAGAGCATACAAATGGCCACCCAATCTGAAAATAAATATTAAAATTGTGCTTTTCTAAAATTCTTTTTAGATATATTTATTGGAACCAGGAGACCGATTCAGATCTTATTAATCAGGACGTATCAGAATGTGTTCTGCTATAGTTAATACAATCACCATGCTGTATGAAGGGGTGACTTTGACTTCCTAAAAAACTCAAATAACACTGAGTTTTACTATATATAATTTATTGTTTTATCTCATCTTTTATGCTTCTGAAGAGAATTTCAATTTTATGCATATGGCACAACATCAACACAAGTTTACTAAAGCTAATTACTCTCCAGTTATTCTGTACACTTAATTTAAAACCATGAAGAAAGATAAAAAAACCACAGCAAAATATTTCCGAGGGATCTAGTACTTTCTTTCTTAAATGTTTTTTTTTAATTTTATAAGGAAATAACTGTCTTATTTTTACTAAAGTGAAGGACACAGTTTAATTTCTTATTATAGACTGTTTTTGTGATCAATAGAAATAGCCTAATAGACAAATGCAAAGGAAATAAATATCTTTAATGACATAAGATTAAAGTTATAAAGACAATTTTATATAGCAGGGGCCCTAGCAGAATTCTCATTTTGTTGTTTCAATCCCAACACTGGTATCACATTTCTGATGATACTAAACTTTTAGGGTGAGGATCATCTATGGAAGATCATACTTCCCATTTTTAATCTTCTCAGAAGGATAAAAAGAGAGTTATTCCTCCGTAGTTATTCTCAAGCCTCTCGTGAAGAATACAGTTTTTAATTATCTGGTGTTATTTTGTGTAGAGCAAGCAGGAATGAAGCATGAATCCACTGTACCAGGGGACAGAGCATTTCTATGAGGCTACTCACACCCTTATGTTTTTATCAGTTTATCAGGTAGTAAGCCAGGAATTGCCAAGCTTAAATAGTAATCTATCACCTGATATTTCCAGGGTCCCCAGGCTCTGAGTAACTCCAATCCCAATTTTAAATAAGTCATTGACCCCTAGATGTGTGGCTATCTCTTCAAAATAAAATCTCAAAAACAGAGAAGTAAAATATTCTTGAAATTGTCTATTGATTTTATGTAAATAAATCACATTTTAAATCACTTGTTTCTACAGAGGTATAGATATTTTATAAAAAGAATAAAAAAGTTGTTACTCTTTTCAAAATACAGCTTCAAAAGAGCTGAAGAAAACCTATTTCATCATATTTAAGATAGTAATTAAGGTTATTTTAATACTAATAAGAAACAAAGAATAAATAATGTTGACAATTAGATATTAACTATATATATACACACACACACACACATATATATGCACATATATATTTATACATACATATATAATTATGTGTGTGTATATATATACATATATGCAAATTAACTATCACTCCAACACACAAGATGGCTGCCCCCATGTGGTAAAAAATGCTGCCCTCATGTGGACACAAAATGACTGCCACAAGATGGCCAGCAGGGTAGGGCAGTTGAGGGTGATCAAGCCAGCAAGGGAGGATAGTTGGAAGGGACCAGGCATACAAGGGAGGGCAGTTGGGAGCAATCAAGCCTGCAAGAAAGGGCAATTAGGGGTTACAGGACTGCAATAGAGGGCAGTTAGGAACAATCATACTGGCAGGGGAGTAGTTAGGTATCAATCAGGCTGGCAGGGGAGTGAATAGGGTGTGATCAGCCTGGCCGGCAGAAGCAATTAGGGACAATCAGGAAAGCAGGTAGGTGAGCAGTTGGGAGCCAGCAATTCTGAATTGTGAGCAGGATGTCCAACAGCCTGTTTAGGGATCCCTACCTACCAGGATCAGGCCTAAATGAGCAGTTGGACATCGCTAGAGGAGTCCCAGATTGGAGAGGGTGCAAGCTGGGCTGAGGGACAACCCCCCTCCCATGCACAAATTTTGTGCACTGGACCTAAATATATATATTTGAACTGCAGAATAAAAGTATATCTTTAAGAGATAATTATGAAAATAAAACCTCTTTTCCTACAGTCCATTATAATATAATACTAGTAATAAAAATAAAAATTTTCTATGTGGCCTTAATATAAAATTTACCAACCGAATAGCTAAAAAAAAATATAGCTTTTAGCATGTAAAACAGTACATATGAAGAGGCTTAAGAGGTGAGTTAATATTTTAAGATGTTTCACAGAATCTTACATTCCAAGAGTTGGAAATGTTAGTATTTTATTATGTTTTCCTACTTTTTACAACACATATTGCTGGGACTATATAAGAATTGAAATTTTATACTTATAGGTTATCTTCCATGTTATAAATTAATGGATAAATACTATATAGCATAAGGCAAATTACAAGCAAAGTATCATCTTTGTTAAGAAACTAATTATTGTAGAAAGTGGTTTATATAAGAGTTAAATGGCTTTCTCAGATTTATACCCAGAATTTGATAAAGTTATTCAACCAGTAGAGATGGATTGACAGGAAATAAGCTGCTGCTATACAAGAAGGGAGGATTTACTTTAGGCAGCCTCTCTCAAGAGCAAAGAGAAAATAAAAGTCCTAGCTATACATGACCAGTTCCTTCTTCCAAACTTGCTATCAAATAGAACACTCCACTTTCTCAGGGAAGATCTAGTGAAGGGATGAAGAGCAGCTAAGAATTTTATGCTAATTGATGCATCTCTACTTAGAAACAGAGGCAGAGAGGAAGAGTGCTGTGTCTACCTCCACTATGAAACCAGAGTTTGTCTATGCATAATCATAGGAATGAGAATGTAAAGCACTAACCTTTCTGGAATATAGTACACAAAAGACCTTCAGTGATTAGAGTGACTCCCACAAAAGTCCTAACTGATGTTTGATTAGATGGATTATATGGAGCCCACTTTTGTTATATACTATCATGATGCAACCTTGGTTATTTGAAGACTGTGGAATCTTAAGGGGTGTGAGGGGGGGAAATGGTGTTTACCTTTAATTTGGTAGTGTTAGGTAGGTGGGAGGGTAGAGGTGGTGATGGGTGGAGGAAGCTGCCTAGGAAGAGATGTTAGGCACTCACACATAAAATAGTGTCCTATTTTTAATTTAATTTTGGATAAAATATCTGTAGAAAACATTGAGTTTGCTGTGTTTTTATTTGTCTGTTGTTGTTTTTTCAGAAGAGACTTCTGAGAAGTACAGCTCTAAAAACTTATGAGTGTGCAGATATAAGTAATTTGTATTATAAACATGAATCACTTTTGTGAGGTTGATAATTAGAACTCATTAGAAAGTGGTTAAACATCATTCTAGGATAATACTACAGATCAATAGAAATTAGAGATAGGAGAAACATGCTGCATTCCCACTGGCAGTGCAAGAGGGTTCCTTTTTCTCCCCATCCTCTCTAGCACTTGTCATTTGTTGATTTGCTGATGATAGCCATTCTGACAGATGTGGGATGGTACCTCATTGTTGTTTTGATTTGCATCTCTCTGATGATTAGTGACTTTGAGCATGTTTTCATATGAATCTTGGCCTTCTGTATGTACTATTTCAAAAAGTGTCTACTTAGTTCCTTTGCCCATTTTTTTATTATATTGTTTATCTTCTTTTTGTTAAGTTGTATGAATTCCCTATAAATTTTAGAGGTTAAACCATTATCAGAAATAACATTGGCAAATATGTTCTCCCATGCAGTGGACTTTCTTGCTGTTTTGTTGATAGCGTATTTTGCTGTGCAGAAGATTTTTATATTGATTTAGTACCATTTGTTTATTTTCTCTTTAATTTTCATTGCCATAGGAGCTATATCAGTAAAGATGTTGCTAGGATATATGTCTGCTATTTTGCTGCCTATGACTTTTTCTAAGATTTTTTTGTCGTTTCCCATCTTATGTTTAAGTCCTTTTTCCATTTAGCTTAGTGTTGATTTTTGTGTATGTTGTAAGTTGGTGTTCTAGTTTCATTTTTTGCATGTATCTGTCTAATTTTCCCAACATCATTTATTGAAGAGTCTCTCTTGACTTCATTGTATGTTCTTACCTCCCTGTCAAATATTAATAGAGCATAATAGCTTGGGTTGAACTCTGGGTTCTTTGTTTTGTTCCATCGGTCTATATGTTTGTTCTTGTGCCAGTTTTGAGAACAGTGGCTTTGTAGTATAGCTTGATATCTGGTATTGTTATCCCTCCAACTTTGTTCTTCTTTCTGATGATTGCTGCAGATATTTGGGGTCTATTTTATTCCATATGGATTTTTGGAGAGTTTGTTCTATGTCTCTCAAGTATGCCTTTGGTGTTTTAATTGGAATTGCATTGAATCTATAAATAGCTTTGGGTATTGTGGACATTTTGTACCAATTCAGAAATGTAGTATATTCTTCCATTTGTTTATGTCTTCCTCTATCTCTGTTTTCAATGTCCGGTAATTTTCTGAGTACAGGTCCTTTACCTCCTTGATTAAATTTATTCCCAGGTATCTTAATTTTTTTTGTTGTTGCAATGGTAAATAGTTTTGTTTTTTTCTGTGTGTGTGTGTGTGTGTGTGTGTGTGTTTTGTTTGTTTGTTTCTCTTTCTATGAATTCATTATTGGTGTATAAAAAAGCCATAGATTTCTTGGCATTAGTTTTATATACTGCTATGTTGCTGAATTTGTCTATTAATTCTAGTAGTTTTTTTATGAAGTTGTTAGGATTCTCTACATAGAATATCATGTCATCTGTGAATAATTACAATTTTATTTATTTTCTAATTTGGATGTCTTTTATTTCTCCTTTTATGATTGTTATGGGTAGCACTTCAAGTACTATATCAAAGAGGAGTGGTAAAAGTAGGCATTCCTGTGTTGTTCCTTTTCTTAGGAGAATTTTTTAGTTCTTGCCCATTGAGTATGATGTTGGACATCATACCACCCTGAATGCACCTGATCTCTCCTGATCTCAGAAGCTAAGCAGGTGTTGGACTTTCAAATTCCTTTAACTTGTAGACCAATAAAAAAAATAAAAAATAAAAAGTTTTTTTTTTTTTTATGAAATTGATTTGGATCAGTGGATAAAGCATCAGCCTGCGGACTGGAAGTTCCCAGGTTCGATTCCAGTCGAGGGCATGTATCTTGGTTGCTGTCACATCCCCATTGGGGGGCGTGCAGGAGGCGGCTGATCGGTGTCTCTTTCTCATCGATGTTTCTAACTCTCTATCACTCTCCCTTCCTTTCTGTAAAAAAATCAATAAAATACATTTTTTTAAAAAAGTTTTGAGCACATATTTTCCTAGAATTTATTTTCTTGCTATGCTGTGGCAATCTGCTGGATCACAGAGAAGAGATGCAAGACTAAGTTTTTTTGACTCATGCCACAAAACTTTTTATTCTCCTTCACTTTCTTTTTATCTTAGACTCCCAAAACTCAAATTACTAAGATTTTTTGGGAAGGTGATATTGTGGTAAATTATATTTCAGTGTAACTGAAACAAACAGGTAACCCTTTGATTTCAAAATATATCATTTAAAACTCTTTTAAAATGTATTAGTCAACTTCCTTGACCTTCAGGGAACATTATGCAAAAAAGCAATTGATTATTCCTTGGATGATTGAAGGTTGTTTAGGATCTCAGTGTTACTATAATAAGGCGGGACAATCAACACTGTATATAGTCGATATGGGTGACTAAGCCTAAACATTAGAATATATTTTATATTCTAAAATTTTTCAATAAAATAACATTGATTTGAAATATCACACTTTTTTGTTAATGAGCTGTTTTCTATGGAAATAGAGGAGCAGCATATATGTATATTTAGAACCTTATGAAATATAAAGTTTTATGTGGTAGCAAATATATTTATTACCTATATTATAAGAGGTCTGTGGCTCTAATGCCTCAATAATCAAGGACTAGCGTGGGTGGACAGGGCTGCAAGCATGGCAGGACAGCTGGTGGGTGGGTGGAGCTGTGCCATTTTGTGCAATGGGCTTCCAGTATAATATATTATTAATAAAACATATATCACATACTTATAAAAATCTATAAAATATTTATATAAAACAAAATATATTTATATAGTGTATATTAATTACATAAGACATTAAAAGGTTATATATATGCATTTACTATAATATGTTTATAGTTGTATTTAAAGGACTATTTAGCAATAATTTAATGTAATATATTTCATTTTTGTTCTCTTGTACTTTAAGTAACAAAACAGAGCATTGAAATAACAAAAAGGTGAATATATTACCACTAACATTGCATATGCTTTGTCTAATTAGCATATAAACCTTTTAGTAGTATAGATAGATTATATAGGATAGGACTCATAAATATTAGGTATTGAATTTGACATAAAACAGTTATTAAGCTTTCAAATTAATTTCAAGTTGAAATAAATGAACACCCAAGAAAAATTTAAGTGTACTAGACAAAAAGCTATTTCTAAAGTATTAATTAAAATTTCTATTGATAGCTCATCTCATGGTAAAATTGCTTAACATGCAATGAACATAAAACAGGCATATTTGTGTGCAAAAAATTAAAATTTAAAGTTATCAAGATTGTATTAAAAATGTTTACTCAATTATCCATTAATCAAAAAAAAGGGGGAGTAGGATAATATCATGTAAAGAAAAATATATGGTAAGTGAATTACATCTAGAAAATTTTCACTTTAGAAAATTAATTTTCATTTGTAATACTAACAGGAAGACACTCATCAAAAACATACATGATGTCAAAATAAGCCAAAGAAAATTTGGGTAGGCAAAAATAAAAAGGACCCCAAGTCATTTTTTATAAATATTATTGATTTTTTTTGTTTGTTTTACAGAGAGGAAAGGAGAAGGATAGACAGTTATAAATATGGATGAGATAGAGAGAGACATCGATCAGCCACCTCCTGCATGCCCCCCACTGGGAATGCGCCTGAAACCAAGACACATGCCCTTGACTTGAATCGAACCTGGGACCTTTCAGTCCGCAGGCCAATGCTCTATCCACTGAGCCAAACCAGTTTCAGTCCAAGTCATTTTTATAGAAAAGATTCCTTTACTAACTTTTGGTCAAGAATATGTTTATATACTTTCAGAAAACATCTCCAAGACCAAGTGGACTCCGGCAACAGAGAGGAACTGACAGGTCTGCTCCAACCATGAAGACAAAAGGAAAAACAGTCCAGAGATGGAAGACGCTGAAGATGCCTTGCCATGTGAGCAGTCAGCAGCTGTGCATTGCTATAGGATGCCTAGGACCAAACCAGAAAGGGCCGGACCAGCATTGCCACCATTTGTCCACTATCCTGATACCACTGATGACATGTACACATAAGAAACTATTTGACGTTGAAACTGGGACTCAAAGTTATCCGACATTGAAATTGGGACTCAAACATTTTTTTTTTGTTCTTGTGGGTTTATTTCTAGCCTACAGGTGCAAGATGTTTTTAAAGACAAGAATCTGGAGGTGGGGGGCGGTGGCAGGAAAGCAGATGCAGAGGCAAAGAAGAAATGGACAAATTCTCAGTGCTACAGTGGGAAGGCAGGGGAGGTTGTGTTTGTGTGTGGGGGGGGTCTGTAGGAGATCAAATGAAGGACTTTGTATGCATGTGTGTAGGTATAGCCAGTGGATACAGGGCATTGGGGATGGGGAGGTGGGGGAGATGGGTGAGGGCATGTACTGGGCAAGGGTAGGAAGGGCCGGGGAGGGCAATAGGGAAAGAATAAATAAATTTGAAAAAAAAAAAAAGAATGTTAAATGCAGCATTTTTAGCAAAGCTGTATAAATAAATAAATAAATAAATAAATAAATAAATAAATAAATAATAAAACAAGTGGACATATCATCTATGACATGTATTATGACTAATAAACCCTATGAAATATCTAAAATATGCTTGCATTAATAATTTCAAGATTTGTTTTTGATGTAAGGACTATCTGGAAAGATGGTGAAAATTGTGCCAGCTACACTGAATTTTTTTTTTCTGCTAGATATTAAGAAATTTCTAAAAATTTGATTCCATTTCTTATTTTTCCCTCAGATATTTGGCAACTTGTAAACACAACTTAAAAAGCACTCTGATAAACTATAGTTTGCTTGTATTTTGACAGTATTTCAACTGATGGCTTTCACATCCTATTCCCTGATAAGAAGTTTTCATTACCATATATATTTTAGGTTACTTGATAGCTCCGGAAAGAAAAAAAAAAAAAGAACTAGTGAAAATATCTTAAAACTCTCTCATGCTCTTATCTTTCAAAAGGGAAGCATGTGCTGAGTAGATGAATTAAAAGGAGATAGGGAAGCCAGACTGCAGTTTCACAGAAGCCATTGATCTTTACAAATTAGACTGACAACGGAGATCCATTAAAGTCCACAGTATAATGAAAAAAATTCCTATCCTTTGGCCTTTCTTTGATCTCCACTCTTCCTAATTCTGATTCCTCTCTTTCATACTCTCCTGTCCTTCAGAAGAGGGGAGGCTAAATGCTGATGAGGTAATGGCCATTTCAAACCCCTTTCGATCTCATTTGAAAAATGACTCTAATTTCAAACATTAATTTTTGGTACCTATCTGAATAACAATAAGCTTGCTATATCATTGATTATGCAGTGGAGAAAAATCAAGACAGAAAAAGAGGAGGTTGCTTATTTTAATTCAGCTACGCCCATTCAATGAATTTCATTATGACTTAAAACACCTATGTTCATAAAAGAGCATTTGTCACTTTCTACATTTCATTGTTTTTCTTTGTTTACTTATAGTTTACTCTTATTTAAAGGTAAACTTCTTAAGGTTAGTAACCAAGTCATTCCAGGCCTCCTGAACTCAAGTCCTGACCAGAATACTACCCATTTGCTTAGTCATTTGAGAGATAATTTTTGAATGCCTTCAAGAAGGCAGTGTGCCGTTTCAATAAATGAATTACTTTGATGAGTAATACAAATGGGATAATGGATGTGATTGAATGTGACGTAAGCTGAAAAATGGAGAAAAGGTCTGCAATACAAAAAATGCCTCTTCATTCTCCAATGTGTACAGACACAGGAGGAAATCATCCTGACCCTCTGCTCCACAAATATTTTTATCTACTATAGCACTTACCTGATATGTTATAATCCATCACATCTTTAAAGTGAGATTACAAAGCTTTTAGAGTCAGGGGTCCTTTCCCATTCATTTTTATATTCTCAACTGATTAGGTAATGGCCATTACAAACTTATTTTGATCTCATTTAAGAAATGACTCTAATTTCAAACATTAATTTTTGGTACCAATCTGAATAACAGGTATGTGAGTGTGTGTGTGTTTGTGTGTGTGTGTGTGTGTGTGTGTGTGTGTCCCTCAGCACACACTGTACCCTCTCCACGATCCAGGACTGCTGGTTCCCAATCACTCGCCTGCCTACCTGCCTGATTGCCCCTAACCACTTCTGTGAGCCAGCCTGATCACCCCCTAACACTCCCCTGCCAGCTTGATTGACACCCAATTGCTGTCCTGCTGGCCTGATCACCCCAACTGCCTGCCCCTGCAGGCCTGGTCCTGCCCCCAACTTCCCTCCCCTGCAGGCCTGGTCACTTCTAACTGTCCTTCCCTGCTGGCCCAGTCACCACTAACTGCCCTCCTCTGTTGGCCTGGTTACCCCTAACTGTCCTCTCCTGCAGGCCTGATCGCCCACAACTCTCCTCCCCTAATGGCCATCTTGTGGCAGCTATCTTGTATCCACATGGGGGCAGCCATATTTTGTGTTGGAGTGATGGTCAATTTGCATATTACTCTTTTATTCAATAGGATGCCTATTTTAGTGTTTGTTAAGAGTAGAAGATCAGTTACATTTGTGTCCCTGTGTGTCTATGTGTGTGTAGGTGTGTATGTACATCTACTATGTACATCTATTTATTTACATACTAGGGGCCCAGTGCAGGAAATATGTGCATGTGGGTGGGAGGGATCCCTCACCCTCTTCTATTGGGGATTCCTTGGGGGGTATCTGACTGCCTGTCTAAACTGGCAGTCGGACATCCCTCTTGTAATCTGGGACTGTTGGCTTATAACCACTCAACTGCGTGCCTGCCTGCCTGATTGCCCCTAACTGCCCTCTTCTGCCAGCCTGATCTTGCCCCCAACTGATATGTTATAATCTCTACCTTGGCCTCCATCACCATGGCTTTGTCTGGAAGGAAGATAGACATATGGGAGATGGCTGGTCAATGCAGTATAATTAGCATATCACCCTTTTATTAGTATAGATAGATTTTATAGGATAGGATTGATTAAGTGGGAAGAGGGAACCTTTTTAAACAGGAGAAGATACTCTTGGCAGACAAAAACACATAATCCCTATATCTGGACTGATAGCTAGCCATATGCACTATACTATCAAACCAGTCATGAAAAAAAATTGAACTGCTTTCTTACACCTTATACCAAATAGCTATTGCCCTGAAAACCCTTCCTCAGCTCCCACCTTAGGTTCTGCCTTCACAGTTCACCCAGATTAGGTTATGATTGGTCAGTTTCTATGCCAGTCAGTGTCAAAAGCACTGCCTTCTAGGCAGCCATTGAATCCTCACACTTCACCCAGATTAAGTTCAGTTTCTATGCCAGTCAGCATAAAAAGCTCCACCTCCTAGGCAGCCATTGGCTCCTGGCACTTCACCTAAATTTTTTTCTGATTCGTTGGTTTCTATGCCAGTCAGTGTCTCTGGGCCTATCTCTGGACCTGATCAAAGAAGGAGGTATGATCAGTAGTCCTCAAGGAGGCCCAGAGAGAAACTGCGGCATGGTTGCTAGAAAAGCCAGGAGAGAAAGAGAAAGGCAATGCCTGCTCAACAGCTGCCATGGAGGCTGGGAATAAGACCCTACCTCTCTCTGCAGGTCTCTCTCTGGGTCTGATCTGCAGCCCCCTTGGCAGTCATTGCTGTGTTGCTGCAATGGCACCAGCTGCAGTCAGTGCTGGGTTGCCATGGTAACCTAACACTGACTTCTGGTGTTCAGTCAAGCTTTGGTCATTATGGACCCTGGCTCTTTATATGTGTGTGTGTGTGTGTGTGTGTGTGTGTGTGTGTGTGTGTAGATAAATAGATAGATAGATATAGATAGATATAGATAGATATATAGATATGTATATGTGTATACACATATACATATATATGTATATATATATATGTGTGTGTATACACATATACATATATATATGTGTGTGTATGTATGTATGTATATATATATATACATATATATATATATATATATATAGAGAGAGAGAGAGAGAGAGAGAGAGAGAGAGAGAGAGCCAGAATCCATAATGACCAAGGCTTGACTGAACACCAGAAGTCAAGTCAGTGTTGGGTTGCCATGGCTTACATGAACACATATACATATACATATATACATATACATAATACGTATTTGTGGAGTAATGACACAAACTATTTTCAAAATATAACACAGCAAGTCATGGAACCTGCTTCTCACCTGCCTGATACTATCATCAAAAGGGGAATAGATTCAAGAATCAGAAGCAAGGATTCTGGTTTGGGGCTCTGTGGTTGGTCCTATGCATAACACTTCCATATGTAGCTCATTCATCCTTGTCATTTAGGGACGTTACATCAAACATTGCATAAGCACATTTGAATCAATATGTCCTTGGTATGCCTCTTGCTTCCTTTGCTTATGAGCTGGAATAATTTGAGGAAGACTTTAATCTCCCTGATTTTGAATCCTCTATTTATTAGTGAAATTATAGAGCCTAGCCCATCTGGTGCAGTTCAGTTGTTGAGCATTGTCCCGTGCATCAAGAGGTCACTGGTTTGAATCCTAGTCAGGGCATATGCCCAAGTTGTGGGCTTTATCCCCAGTAGAGGGCATGCAAGAGGTAGCCAATCAATGTTTCTCTACCATGGATATTTGCAATATCTAGCATACAATAAACACTCAGTCAATAGTAGCATCTGCTACTGCCAGCCTGACCTGAGTGGAGACTGAAATTCAGGGGTGAGAAATGTGCATCAGACCTTTCAATTATGAGAGAGATCTGTGGTAATTTTACTATGGATTAAGATAGTAGGAAGCAGTAGTTCAATATTTTTTCAGGACCAAGTTAATAAACACAGGCTTGTGAGTTTCTCCAAGGAACAGAATCATACAGATGTGCCCAGGAAGTGGAAGTTTGGGAACTGAGTCATACGTCCCATGGTCTGGAAAAAAATAGTAACTTAATTTGGGACTTAGAACCCTGAATCATTTCTCTCTTTCTGGAAATTTTGAGATCTGATTAGAATATTCCAAGCCACAAATAACTTGAATATAATAGTAAAAAAAAAAATGTACCACATTTATAAATCCTGTAATCACTGACAGCATTTTACTTTACTTTTTTAAAAGCAAACACAGCTATGTTGCAGATTTGATCTTCTTTGTATTTCATTCAGCTCTGAGCTTAAAACAAGCAGATAAATTATCGACTCCTCTCTATTAAGCTAATCACATTTTTTCACCTTCACTTCTTCCTTATGACTCTATTCTTGCAATTTTGGAAAGTACTTTCTCAGCAAACAACTGCCTATATAGCATTTCAACAACATTTTTCCACCATCTGAGCAGATTGTTAAAAAGGTAGTTAGTGATCAATACAAAATATTGACCAAAGTTTTACAAACTAATATAGGAATGCTTACACATAATTATTCTCTCATAATATAAATACTGAAGCATATTTCTGAATTTGGCATTTTTGAATTATTGCTAGCCTTGGGGAGTGTGGAGAAAGAAACTTATTCCTTATCAAACATCTGAACAGAAATTTAAAATTAATTATAAATACAATGAAAAACTTCTAATTTCTGATTTGTAATCTCTAATTTGATATTACGTCTAAAAGCATGAAGGGAAAAGTTATGCCTTTCTGAAAGATTTTAGCACAAATTAAAATGAAAGCATTTAGTTGGGACTTTGGACTGCTGGTGGGAAGGATCTAGCATGATTTTATTAATATAGTTAAAGCAATGAATAAATTTGTTGTCATTGCTTATGTTTCATCTACTCAAAGTCAAATATTAAAATAATTTTTAAAGACCAATGTCTAATTCATTTCTGAATATCTTCTCACTAATATGCTAAAGCCAAGCCAGAGTCCTTAGCATCATTTTTTCAAGCAACTCCTGCAGTTGGCATTGTATAGGCAGCTTCAAGGAGAAAAGTACTGGAAGTGTGGGAATGGGATGTTATAATGATTCTCTTCCTATCCTACTCTTGGTTCAGATATGAACATAATAGAAGTTAATGCCAGAGGAGTGTATCCTGCAAAAAAATTAAAAGTAGGAGTCTGAAAACTAATTAGATGACTCAAAACTTGCACTCAGACTAACGGTATACAATATTATACAGAAGTATAGCAAACTGAGAAATGCTAAGGACATAGCTGAGGAATGCTGAGGAAAGGTGTCATTTGCAAGCAAGGGGGTACTTTTGGAGGTTACAAAGAATGAGTGCTTGTTTCCACTTTTCATGTTGGTGTCAAAAGTACAAAGTTGCTCAGTTGGTTGGGCATCATCCTATGCATCCAAATGTTGCCAGTTTGACTCTGGTCAGGGCACATGTCTGGGTTGCAGGATCAATCTCAGGTGGAGGGTATGCAGGAGGCAGGTTACCCATGTTACTCACATTGGTTTGTCTCTTTTCCTCTCTCTCTAAAATTTAATTTTAAAATCCTTTTTAAAAAAGCACCAAAAATTCATTATATTATGGCTTAGCAGAGATGAGCTCCAGGAATCTCTGATCTTCGAGGAGCTACAGCAAGTATGTAGGTGTGCTGTAGGAGTGTGTATCAAATGGATCAAGAGACAGAAAACAAACAGTACCAGTGATGGGGTGAGCTCTTTATCCCAAGAATCAACTCAAACACTTGTGAGGCCTAGAGAGTGTAAAAACATTTTTAATACTAGAACTCCAGTACTTTCCTGCTTCATTTACTTCTCTTGTTTGCTGTCCATGCCAAAATCAAATGCACCAAGAAACTGGGTTAGCAGCCTAAGGGAGACTTAATGGGGAAAAACTTCAACCAAATCCCATCCTTAGCTTCAGACTTCCTGCATAGAACAGACCCTAGCAAGAGAGATAGAAAATTAAACTGGACAGAACAATGAGATTACCATGGAAGGCAACTTGTTTGTTGACTTAATATGATCATAGAACTCTTTATTACTGATGTATGAATAGAAAAGTTATGAGCCTGTCTTGTTATCATCCAGAGACAGGATGGAAACTTCACTCCTGAATAAACATATGGGAGATAAAATAAACTTGCTTCATGATTAAACCTAATGAGTCTCACTTATTCAATGTAGTTTCAACCCTCTATTGTGGTAACCAAAATAAATCATGTACTACCTTTTGGGTCATTTATTTTTTAAATTATTTTTTGATGACTGCTAATCTGTAAGGTCATGCTAGGGGTTGGATAAACACAGCTAATTTCCTTTTCACTACAATTTCAAAATAGCTGGAAATAAAAGTTATTAAATTATTATATGCTCTCTTTCTGTCACTTTCAGATTCCTTTCACTATCTGGGCAAATTTCATGACAAAATTGCTTTCATAAACATTTTTTGAGACTGCTGGTTTTTTTTTGTTTTTTGCTTCTTCTTTTTTTTTTTACACATAGGTATAGAATATGCAAAGTACCTGTTTTATCATACTTTCAAGTACAATTCTCTTTAGAAATTGAGAGTCCATTTTATTTTAGTGTTTGTACCACATCTTCCCCCTGAGATAACTTTTCGTTCTACAGAGGGTGTTAGACTTGGACTTGTTATTTTTAGGAACAGATAAAACATTTCTCCAAGGTAATAGGACATCACAAAGTGTGCTCTTGCATATTACTTCCTTTACTAATTAAATAAAATGTGAGAGTGAAAGTGAGTTGACATTGTTAAAGTAAATGGCCCGGTGCTCTCTTTGTAATGAAGACACATCTAGGCTGAAGTTTATTGTTTTAATTTTAATCTTGAGCAATTTTAGCAGAGTAAGTTGCTCTAAGTGTCCTGCAATACATTGTTTCCATCATACTCCATCCTGTGCAGCCCACTGACTATATAAACAAAACTATCTGTAACAAGTTGTATTTTGGAATGAAGTGTTTTATTTATGTGTAAGGTGAATTGATATTGGACATTTATTAAATCTAGTTTATAACAGGCTGCCATAAGCGGGATTCTTTAGAGGGCAGAGATATCAGGAGACTAAAATTTGCTTAAATTATATCCCATAAAAATATAGATGAGACTCAGATGTCTTTGAATTAAGTATTCATTGCTGAATATTTACATAATGCATGTGAAAGTGCTTTTAAAATAAAACATATCTTTATATAAATGGAACTATGGCTAGATTCTCCTACAACATACCCTGTAGAGCATTTCAAGGCATTTGCAGGAGACAGGCAGGAGCAGTCCTTTCTATTACTTCTACAAAGAAAGGAGAAGATGGATTACTCTGCACTGTCCAAACCTTCCTCCCTGCAAGTATATTGGCAATTTAAAATTGTCCTACTTTCTCTTAACCTTTTAGTGGAATGCCTATTTTCTGTGGTTTATTAATAAATAATTCTAACAAAAGAAAAAAAAATAACTTTTCTTCTCCATTGCAGCGAATTTTCAACCATTTTCATCTCATGGCACACATTAACTAATTACTAAAATTCTGTGGCACACCAAAAAACATATTTTTTTTGTGGATCTGACAAAAAATAGGTACAATTTTGATTGATTTACACTCCCGTCTCCCCAAAAAGACAATTACTGACATGTTTTACTCTAAAGTAATTTTTTTAAAAAGTCAAGTGCCTTTACTTGTATATGGATTTATAGTGCCAAGAATTAACCAATCACAGGGAACCTTATTATGTAATGTGACTAATATTGCAAATCTGTTATATAATATATATTTGTGGTTCAAGCCGGGGCATTCACACTGCACAGCTATTGTTGTGGTATCATTTTTACTTTTAATCCTCACCTACAGACCTGTTTCTTTTTTTTTAATTAATATATATTGGTTTTAGAGAATGAGAAACATCAATTGTCTGCCTCCCATAAGTACCATGATGATGGATCAAACCCAATACCTGGAATTACTGAATCAAATATAAGTTCCAATTTTAAATTTTTGAGGAAACTCCATACTGTTTTCAACAGTGGATACATCAGTCTTCATTCCCACCAGCACCCCTATGTTCATAGCAGCAAAATTTACAATAGCTAAGATTTGGAAATAATCTACATGCCCATCAGCAGATGAGTGGATTCAAAAACAGTGGTTCATCTATACAATGGAATACAATGTTGTTATTAAAAAAAAAATTCTTACTATTTGAAATAGCATGGATAGAACTGGGAAGCCTTAGGCTAAGTGAAATAAGCCAGTCAGTGAAAGATAAATACCACATGATCTCACTCATGTGTAGAATATAAAGAACATCATAAACTGATGAACAAAAATAGACACAGGGACAAAGAAGCATTGAACAGATTGTCCAACCTGTGAGGGAAGGCGAGTTGTGAAGGGTAAGAGATCAACCAAAGGACTTGTATGCATGCATATGAGCAAAACCAATGGACACAGACAGCAGGGAGTGGGAGTGGAGGGCAGTATGGGCATGTGCTGGGGGTGGGGATAGCTGAGGAGAGGTCATTGTGGAGAAAAGGAGATATATGTGATACTTTAAACAATAAAGTATTTAAACTAAAATATATGTGAGATATATGTGATACCTGGAATGGAACTCACAACCCTTCAGTGCTCTAACTATGTTTCAACCAACAGAAACATCAGTCAAGGAAGCTTCCATTTTTTTATATGATAATCTAAGGGAAAGAGGTCAGTGTCCCCAACTAACCAGTATTTCATATTTTATTTACTTATTTTTTAAAATATGTATTTTCTAATAAAAGGGTAATATGCAAATTGACTGTCACTCCAACACACCAAATGGCCACCCCCATGTGGCCAAAGATGGCTGCCCCCATGTGGACACAATATGGCCACCACAAGATGGCCAGCAAGGGATCAGGTGTACAAGGAGGGCAATTGGGGGCAATTAGGCCTGCAGGGGAGGGCAGTTTGGAGTGACCATCCCTGTAGGGGAGGGCAATTGAAAGAAACTAGGCCAGTAGGGGAGAGCAGTTAGGGGTGACCAGGGGCAGCAGGGAAGGACAGTTGGGAGAACCAGGCCTACAAGGGAGGACAGTTGGGGGAATCATGTCTGTAAGGGAGGGCAGTTAGAAGCAACCAAGCCAGCAAGGGAGAGCAGTTGTAGGTGACCAGGCTTGTAGGAGAGAACAGTTAGAAGTGACTTTCTGGTTCATATGTCATCTCTCAACCACTGAACCATACTGGGTCGGCAAATATTTCATATTTTAAAAATTCTTGCAGCACACTGGATAAAAATTGCTGCTTCATGGAAAAATGTTACAGACCCAAGAGAGACTTCCCATAAACTATGGTGAATAACATGATTATAATAAACAAGCATAGAGAGATCTGGCTTCATATTCCACTTCTACTACTTACCAATTGTATGGCTTGAACAAATAATTTAAACTCTGTGCTTTATTTTTTTTTATCAGTTTGTGTGACAGTTTAATGTCTACAAAGAATGTTTATTTGATAATAAAATGAGATAGTACAAGCAACATACCCAGAGGCTGAAAAGCAATATTTTCCTACATAATTTTTTATTCCCATATTGATGGTAGCTAACTACTACCTGTTGTTTTGTTTTGTTTTTTAATATATTTTATTGATTGTTTTTTTTTTTTACAGAGAGGAAGGGAGATGGGTAGAGTGTTAGAAACATCAATGAGAAAGAGACATCGATCAGCTGCCTCCTACACCCCTCCCACTCCCCTACCCCACCCCCATCCCCACTGGAGATGTGTCCATAACCAAAATACATGCCCTTGACTGGAATTGTACCTGGGACCTTTCAGTCCACAGGCTGACATTCTATCCCCTGAGCCAAACTGGTTTTGACTCTATTACCTGTTTTAATGCATGAAAATATCTGTGCTGGTAATAAAGTGGACATTGTTTTCATAAATAGTTTTGCCATCTATTTTGATATTTTATGTTTCTAATATGTCACTATAGAATTTAGACATTAGAAATTTAGTGGCTTACCTCTCTTCACAGATGAAAACACTCAGACATAACAAATACAATTACAAATGTAATCCAGTTAGTCCGTGGTGGAATTGGGACTGATGATAAAATCTCCTCTTTTTCTGTTCTGTAATTTTGCAGTGCTTCAAATAAAATGTTCAAACTAGTGTTCAAAATGAAGATCCTAATTTGAAGTAGCTGTAAAAAATATCTACCTTCAATAACTACTCTCTGACAATTTCATTCTGTGGGTGTGCATTGTAATTGCTTACATTTATCTAAATCAGCATACAGTGATATAATTCATGAATAATTTCCATTTAAATATGGGAGTATTTAGGACAGTTCTGGATTAAAACAAACCAACAAACCAACAAACATCAATAGCAGATACTTAGAATAGTGATGTGCTCAATTACCACATAAGAGATTGTACTGTTTGTCACAGGCATTATAGGGATAGCTGGGCTGAGGACTGCTTTTGAGGCTGAGCACATAGTCACCATTTTAGCTTAATATCTTAGCTTATAACTTCCTTAGAGGCAAAGAAGTAATTAAATGCTTTGTGGTAAATGTCCTTCCATTGTGACTCATAAGCAGGTAAAACTAGCCAATGATGAGTGAGCAGAGCTGCTGATAATGACAAAAGTAATAATAAAGAAAGAGGCGCTGGTAATAATTTCTATGAGAACCAAAAATAGAGATTTGTTTTGGAAAATTCACATAGAGACTGATTTACTATTCCCCTTTATCTATAATTTTCTAATGGCAGTTATTTTCTATTGTGCATTGGAGGTTTTATGTACATGCCTTATCTCTTTGATTACACCATAATCAGCTAGGGGCCCAAAACTTTCTGCCTCAATTTTTATAGCTTTCAAGGCACCTAGCCTATTGTACCCTGAACAAAGTAGGTATTAACAGTTATTTGTGGGTTAAATAAATTAATATGTTTGTATTTTAACAATATTAAAATTATATTTGTATAATGGAAAGGAGAAATAATTATGAAGTAGGAAAAGAAATGCTTTCATATTTAAAAAAATAAAAGTATTAAATTATACCTACAGCATTATCCAAAAAAAAGAAGAATGTTTGTGATAATGGTTTAACATATACTCACTTTAATATACCTTATCTTATAATTGATAATATATTTGAGTTATTTCCAATCAGCTCTTCCTATATACAAATATAAACTGAATATTTTAATGAAAGTATGTGGCTAAGTATTACACATGATTTTTACTATAATTATTTGCCTACACATAGCAGATTCTGGTTACCTCCTAGGCAATATCTATTTCATCCTTCTTTTTAAAAGAATCTTAAAATTGTTCAGAGATGCACCCTGATCCTATGCTTCCCAAGAGACCCAGAAGAGGCTGACAATGAAAAGCTCTGGGAAAATGTCCTGATCAGATGATCTATTCGAGTCATGGTTAGACTATCCAATTGAGCTGGTCAGTGCATAATCACAAGAGCCCTCTCTGAAGGTCCATCACAGAGATTTTTAGTGAATCTCTTTTCTCTTGATCTCCACCTTGTCATTACCTCCTCCTTCTTTTCTTCCCTCTCTTCCTCCCTTCTGCTCTCTCCTTCCTCTCTTTCTCCAAACCTCTTCTTCTCCCTCTCTCAACCTCCCCTAGCCTCGCACATGAACCGCCCCCTCCTGCTGAATATGAAAAAGGAAGCAATCATCCCAGCAGTCTCTCAGATACCAGCAACCTTTTTATCCCCACAAACAAAACCAGCCCTGCCTGGGGATGATGTTGAGGGTGACAGAATGTGGGTCTGCGATGTCATCCCAGAGATACTGAGGTGACTAACTCTGAATCCCACACTCCACAAGTGCTTCTTCTTTCCTAAAATGATAAATACACTTATAGTTTAAGGTAGTGTGTTCCATTATAGTTTCAAATTCATTCTGATACTCACCTTAACCTCAACTCTCCACCATATTTAAAAATTTCCCTCCATGCTCACTTATTTTTCTATATGTTCCATTATTTTTCTTATGTAGAGAAACATGTCTAGCTTTATGATACTAAATGATAGCCATTAAATATGCCAATAGCAAAGGAACATAGTACAAACTCCAATGAAATACTAACAGCTAAAAGGCCGACTTTATAATGTGCATTTGTAGCAGCCATTTGAGTGAGTCAACATAATGGTTTTAAAGGACTTTCAATAATGTTTCCTGCAGCTGTGCACACTTTTAACTTTTAACTCTTCATTTAAAAATACATCTAAATATAAATCAAGCACGATAAACTTCCAATTTAGCTATGTGAATGGAAAGAGAAAGTTGAAAGCTGGAGCGGTCATGCGTGAGTGCTATAGAAAGCTGCCGTCGACAGTTGCAATTTAAAACCAATCAAGTGGGCAGGGGAAGGGGAACACAACCTGAAAATAACGGCCAAGCTTAGAAATCATTTTAAAGCAATAGCTATTCTAATAATGATTATGGTTAATTAGTGATCCAAGGGCACCACCCCCCAGCAAGCAGTTGGAGCACAGCCCTTCAGTTTCCACCAGCAACAATCACCTGAGCCAACCTGCTCTGCCTTGCACAGAAGTGCAAGAGTCTGAGAAGGTAACAGTTACCTGTGTCCAAAACTCCAAGTAGTGTGAGTCAGTAAGACACAGGCTGGAAAAGTAAGACCTTTTAATATTGGTGACACACATAACATGACAATATACTACCTTCTTTAGCATTGTGAATGAAAAAAGAGATATCTCATGTTTGTTCTCAATACTGTGTACTTTTCTTTTTTCTGAGAACCTTGATAGAAGGTATTAAAGTTTGGCTTGTTCTCTTTAATCTCTTACTGTCAACTCTTGATCCTATCACTTTCTCCTCCATGAGGATGGAGGCAGACGTAGGTAAGATCCTTTGGAAACATCTGGGCCAGTGGTTAAAATGGAACCTAGGTTGACTCTAGCAGCAGTACCAGATGAGATGAAGATAGAGAGCAATGAGAGAATGAAATGCAGTTGTTGCAAGGATGGCTTTGCTGATCCTGAGCATATTTTCCTTGTTTTTGTTTTTTTGTTAGAGAAGAGTTTAAAAAGACAATGAGAGCATCTAATTTTTTTTCTATTTTTATTTTACAAATGTAATGAAAGTTTATTATCTTAAAATGGATATTTGAAAGCTATAGGAAAGAACAAACAAAAGGAAAGTCAAGCGAAAGTCCCACATACGACCACTGTTCATGTATCACTGTGTATAGTTCATACATAAATGGGGGACACAACACAATCCTCTGACAGATTGTAGTTTTCAAAATTGGAACAGCAATATTTCTAGTCCCACATACTCCTTCAGAAACTTGCCAATTCCCATCAATGGATGGAATCTATTTCTCCCCTCCTTGAAATTGGTTGGACTGGGACTGCCTCAATCAGTGAAAAATGGCGGAATGGCAATGGCCAGTGTTGTGAAGCCGTGAGAATATTAGCTGGTGCACAAAAAGGTCTTGGGTTAGATTCCCAGTCAAAGACATGTACCTGTGTTGCAGGATCAATCCTGGCCCTGATCGGGCACTTTTGGAAGACAATCAATGTGTCTCTCCCACACTGATGTTTCTCTCTCTCTGCCCTCCTCTTTCCCTCTTTTCCACTCTCTCCATAAATCAGTGGGAAAAATACCTTTGGGTGAGGATTATTTTTTTTTTAAACAGTGGAATGAATGATATGTGTCTCTAAGTCTAGGTCATAAATGATGATATGATTCCTCTTGGCTCCCTGTCAGGTTGTTCTCTCTTATACTCGCCTTCATGTGGCAGCTCAGAGAGCCCACAGGGAGAAGCCTTTTGGAGAGGCCTGCATGAAAAACTGAGGTCTAAAGTCAGTATAAGTCACCAGGTATGAGATATAACTAAAATAGCCCTCAGATTATTGCATCCTCCAAACTGCACAGCAGCAGATTAAGTATCATGAAGGAGAGATAAGAGGTCCTTGCTCATCTTACCTGAATTGCTGGCTTACAAAAACAAATAGTGACAATTTATTAATTTTGAAAATCCATAGCTATGTGTTTCACAGCTTTAGATAACTGAAACATATATATACAATACTGGACTAAATTTTATTGCATGTATTCTTTAATTTTT
Organism: Lasiurus borealis; assembly: GCA_004026805.1. NCBI lineage: Eukaryota > Metazoa > Chordata > Mammalia > Chiroptera > Vespertilionidae > Lasiurus > Lasiurus borealis. The sequence continues at coordinate 84,241 of PVJN01001802.1, forward strand.
TTTTTAATTTGACTGTATACTACAAATAAATATAAAATATTTTAAATCAAGCATTTTTTGCAATAATATAAATATTTGACATTGCAGAGGACAATCATATTTTTTCCACTTTTAATATTAACTTTCATAAAACTTTAGCAATCAAGGGGAAGAAATGCATTCACTCATTAAAATGTATGCTTAACTCTTTTTCTTGAGATGGATCAAACTATGCTCCATTCTTCTTCTTAAACTAATAAATACTATCAAGCTATAATAGAGAATATTTAAAAAGAAATAAAAATGATATCTGCTGCTACAGAGAAGATAAGTGAGACAGAAAGAACATAATATAATATACAGAGATGCATTGAAACCTTTATAATATTATTAACCAATATCACTCCAATAAATTCAAAAAAAATTTGAATTAAATAAAAGAAGGGCCCTGCACAAGTGACTCAGTTGGTTGGAGAGTTCTTCAGCATAATAAAAAGTCTATGGGTTCAATTCCTGGTCAGGGCAAATTCTAAATTGTAATTCAATCCCTGGTGGAGCTAGTGTGGTAGACAACTGATCAATATTTTTCTCTCACATCAATGTTTCTCTGTCTCTCTATCACTTTTCTTCCTCTCTTTAAGATCAATAAAAGCATTCTTGGGTGATGATTAATAAAAAAGAAGAGTAATCATGGAGGAGCGGGAGAGAAAACAGCCTCACTTAGTAGAATACAAAATGCTTATGCTAGAGGAAGAAACATAAATATGATTAATACACAAGCGAGTGGTTTTATTGCCCTATGAAAGTTGGAGGTATCTCACTAAGGTTCATAACTTTGCAATGACGAAATGTTCTCTAGTTGACTCTTCAACAGGTAGCCACTGAAATCTACCAGTGAGAAAGTTACCTTATGGCTGGGTAAAATGCCCCCATAGAGCTTGAAGTACTTGTGTTGATGGAATTAATCTAAGAGGCAAATGTGGACTATAGAGAGGCATTACCTCTGATTTAACAAAGAGAATCATCCTAGGGCAATAATGAGTAAGACAAGTGTTATGAATAATATTATCTTTAATCAAATAATTATAATATACAATTAATGCAACAAACAACATTTGTTAAAAATAAACAAATATCAGATTAATTTATTTCAACTCTGGTGTAAACCCATAACAGAATGTTCCAGTAACATGTCTATTTTTCTTTAAACCATATTAAAAGTTGCCCTGACTGGTTTGGTTCAGTGGATAGAATATTGGAGCACAGACTGAAAGGTCCTAGGTTTGATTCCAGTTGAGGGCATTTACCTTGATTACAGACTTGATCCCCAATAGGGGGCATGCAGAAGGCAGCTGATTGATGTTTCTTTCTCATTGATGTTTCTAACTCTCTATCCCTCCCCTTCCTCTCTGTAAAAAATCAATAAAAATATATTAAAAACAAACAAACATATTAGAGGTCTCTTCTTGAGCACATACCATTAGACCACTGTAGTCTGATATCTCAATTCTATTGTTCATCAGTTGAATCACATTTATCAAGTTACTGAACTATACTTATTTCACCTGCAATGGAGAGAATTACAGATCTCCATAAGATATTTGTTGGGAGGATTTAATGAAACTGCATGCCATATACTTTAAAAATGTCAAGCAGAAATAAGCATCATCTATAATAAAAGATTAATATGCTAAATGTCCATTATCTGGTGACCCATTGCACCAATCAAAATGTAATATGCTAAAGATATGCTAAGGATACTCAACTGCTCGTTATGATGTACATTGACCACCAGGGGACATAAGTTAGTTTGCTGCTGGGATCTGGCTAATTGTGACTGAGTGAGTTGGACCAGACATGCCCTGGAGCACTCTCATAGTCTCTCCCAGGCTGGCCAATCTCACTCATCCCTCCCTGGCCCTGACTCAATTTCACTCATCCTTCCCTGGTCCTGCACCAGGGGAGTCCCTCAACTTGGCCTGTGTCCTCTCAAAATCTGGGATTCCTCAGGGAATATCAGAGAGCCAGATCTCACAGGCCAGGGCAAGTGAACCCACTGTTGCATGAATTTGTGCACTGGGCCTCTAGTTGAATTACATAAGGTCTCATTATTATTACTAACCTTAGAAAAATTAAATAGCCTAGTGTCTGCTATTAGTCAATTATGTTGGATTACTTTGCAAACTGATTTTCTTTAGATTTGAATGGTGATTATTTGCTATACAAAATTCTTTTGTGTAGTCATAAATTATTCTTTTACAAACAAATGATTAAATAGCACTTAACTATTATCCTATTGTAAGGAATCATTTTAAAGAATCAATAGCATTTAAAAACCTCAGCACAGTCATCCATATTTAGCAAGCAAATTTTATACAACTAAATATTTTAAGTTAAAAGAAAGGTCAGCTTCTTTTTGAGGAATCCCTCAAAATAATATACCCAACTGGATTAGCTCAAGTTACAGGTGCCAGAAAGTATATCTGTTTTGGTCACCATCATCTTCCTTTTGGATCTTCAAAATTCAAGAATATTATTGTCTAGAGGCCCAGTGCACAAAATTTGTGCACAGGTAGGGTCCCTAAGCCTGGCCAGCAATCAGGGCCAATTGGGGCCTTCCAGATGCTGGCCAGGGCCTTCCTTGCCCAGCTGCCAGCTGCTGGCTGGGATCTCCCTTTGTTCAGGTTTATGAGTTGATGCTCAACCATTGGTGGTCTGCATACATCATAGCTAGCGATCAAACTCCCAGTCTCCCAGTCTAACTCTGGAAAAAACACTCTTTGCATATTAGTCATATATATATATATACAAATACATGTATATATATATATGTGTGTGTGTGTATATATATATATATATATATATATATATATATATATATATATATATGGTAAAGGAGCTGAGACTTGTATTAAGTGTACTGGTTAATAATAGCAGATTTGGTAATAAAAAAAAATGATGATTTCAAGAGAAACATCATAAGTGTATTATTCAAAAAAATAGCCATAGCTAGCTAAACATTTCCCCATCTTTAAGATAATTTGTGAATACCATCCCAATAGAACTTTTTTTGTTGTTTTGAGAAAAACTATTCAGAGACCCAATATTCCACTTCTTTGTATGTTTTGAAGTGCTGCTCAGAAAGTGTGGGTGTAATAGATCAGAACAAGTGTTAATCTAAAGGAGCAAGGTCTGGTGAATACAGTAGGTGGGTTCATACTTCCCAGGTAAGATTTTTTAATGTATCTTTAACTGGTTTTGAAGTGTGTGGCGATGTATCATCATGAAGCAAAATTATTTGCCTTGTCTTTGTTTTATGATCAAAGTGTGGTTCAAATTGATTATTTGTTGTTGATAGCTATTGGTATTAACTGTTTCACTTGGTTTTAAAAGCTCATAATAAACCACACTTTCCTGATCTCACAGAACACAGAGCATTGTCTTTTTTCAGAAGCAATTTGGCCTTGCAGTAGATGTTGCTGGTTGATCAATGCATTGTTTTATGCATTTGGAATCCTCAAAATAATCCACAGTTTTTATTGTGTTACATGTATACATATCTCCCCATTGCCCCCCCTCCCAGGCATACCCCAACCCCCTAGTGTCTGTGTTCATGGGTTATGCTTATATACATGCATACAAGCAAGTCCTTTGGTTGATCTCTTATCTACCCCACCTCTCCTTAACCTTCCTGCTGTAATTTGACAGTCTGTTTGATGCTTTACTGCATCTGTGTCTATCCTTTTGTTCATCAGTTTATAATGTTCTTTATTATCCACAAATGAGTAAGATCATGTGGTGTTTCTCCTTCATTGACTGGCTTATTTCACTAAGCATAAGGCTCTCCAGTTCCATCCAGGTTGCTGCAAAAGGTAAGAATTCCTTCTTTCTAAATCCACTTTTCATTGCCAATCACAATTTGATGAAAAAAAAAAAGACTTTCTTCGATGCTACTGAAGCAACATTTTACTGATGAATTTTCAGTTTTCCATTTGTCTTTCATTCAGATGATGTGGTACCCATGTTCCTTCCTTTAAAATCTTTGCCATTGCTTGTATATGTTTAGAAATTGTTTTATGAGCAACATTTAATCTTTTTGCAATTTGTTTTTGAGTTTGGCAAGCATCTTCATCCAATAAGGCTTGTAATTGTTGGTCTTCAAGCTTTCTCAGTTAACCTGGATGACTTTTTCTTTCACATTGAAATAATCACTTTTAAAGTGTTTAAACTAGCATCCACAAGTATCCTGTGATGGATAATGTTCACCATAAGTTTCCCAAAATATTCAGCAGCACTTTTCTTCAAAATAAAGTAATGAATTAAAACTTCATGCAAATGCTCTCTTCTTTTTGGCACAAATTTGACATTTTTAAGTGTAAAAATGTGTATGATATTAACACCTTCAGAAAATTTGACATATGGAGTTTTGAAGCTTGTTGTCAATACAACAAAATAGGATACATTTTGAATCGCATATATATTTACATATGTGTAACTTCATCTATTGAAAAAAAAAATCTGCATTATTAACCAGTATACTGGTATATAGCAAAGTAATCATCTATCAAGCATTTTAAGAGCACAAAATTAAGTTAATTTACAAGGACATACATATATAGAGGCATATAATGTCTATAATAAAATGACTATAGTTGCCAAGACTGGTTTTGCTCAGCTTGCGGACTGAAAAGTCCCAGGTTTGATTCTGGTCGGGGGCATGTACCTTGCTTGCGGGCACATCTCCACTGTGGGGCATGCAGGAGGCAGCTGATCGATGTCTCTCTCTCATCGATGTTTCTGACTTTCTGTCTCTCTCCCTTCTTCTGTAAAAAATCAATAAAATATATTTAAAAAATCTTAAAAAAATGACTATAGTGAAACAGCCATCAATTTAATAATGATTAATAATGATTAACTGCTTTTTATACCATATGTTTCACATATATTCCAAGGGCAAAAAATGAATTTGATTAAAATAAAACCTTCTGCAAATCATATTTCAAACTTTCAGATTTTATTTGTGTGCTAAAAGTAATATGTAGAGAGCTTTTAGGCAAAACATTTGCTAATATTGGGATTTGGGTGTGTTAGTGGGGAGGTTGATAATCTAAGATTAAAAAAGACAACCTCTGCCAAAACCAGCTTGGCTCAGTGGATAGAGCATCAGCCTGTGGAATGAAAGGTCCCAGGTTCGATTCCGTTCAAGGGTACATACCTTGGTTGTGGGCACATCCCCAGTAGGAGGTGTGCAGGAAGCAACTGATTGATGTTTCTCTCTCATCAACGTTTCTAACTCTCTATCCCTCTCCCTTCCTCTCTGTAAAAATATCAATAATACATATATTTTAAAAGACAACCTCTTTCTTAAAGAAAATTACAATTTGGTCTGGGAGATAAGCATGTAAGACATAACATAAAGAGGAGTTGGACAAAAGTGTGAGTTATATATAAAAATACCCAGCTGATGAGGCTTAAATAAAATGTTCAACTAAAATTCCTCTAGGTAAGCTGTAACACTGAAAGTTGTTAAAGCTTTACTGGATAGCATTCTATTTTTTTAAATGTTTTGACTTTAGAGAGAAGAAGGGAGAGAGAGAAAGAAATATCAATGATGAGAGAAAATCATTGATTGGTTGCTTCTTGTACACTCCTTACTGGGGATGGAGCCCACAATCCAGGCATGTGTCCTGACAGGGAATCAAACTGTGACCTTCAGGTTTATGAGTTGATGCTCAACCACTGAACCACACTGGCTGGGCTGGTATTCCATTTTTAAATAGAGAATAATTCTGGGTGAGTGATTTTTAATTTCTGTACTTAATATTTATTACCATATAACTATTACAAATCAGTAAAAAAAAGCACAAGTGAGAATTTATTGTAGTATTCTTTTTTTTCTGGTGTCACTTTTGGTGAAATATTGAGCAATATCAGATTTTTTTTTAAATAATTATCTTTAAAAATTTTAGATCTGTATTTCTCCTCCTTAAGATTTTTTTGTCTATCATTTTAAACTCTGCAGAGAAGTTGTTAAAAAATAAAAATAAAAACCTTTTTTCAAAGCCATAGTAGTTAACTATGTGAATGAAAGCATATTTGGATGAAGCAGAGCAAAACTGTGTAAATATGGCTGATGATTACAAAAGGCTGTGACATGAATAGATAATTTCACAGATATTAAGTATTCCAGTGCTATAAGTCAAGCCTTCAGTTAAGTCTTACGGCATTTTAAGATTGTGGTTAAAAGTGCCTATGCCCAACACTTTGCCAGCTGATGTGAGCAGGAGATTAGACATTCATTGGAAAAAGGTGATTGAAGCTGGAGACATTTTAGGAGTCATAAAACATAGTGGGTAGTTTTCTGGCCTGTTTCCTCTTTCTTCCTGAGCAACATTCCCCAAGTCAAGGAAGAGAGCCTCCAGGAGAGCTTTTATAGATTTTGAGGTGTCTTTTTTAGGCAGTATAGCAGATGTTATTGGTGCCCTGCCCATATCCCCTTCCATTTTAACTTCAGGGAATACAAAGTAGATTTCCAATTGCCAGAACCTAATTGCTTTGCCTGTGAGCTTTTTCTGCATCACAAGCACAACACTCAGCAATGAATGATAGGAGTTGGTCTAGAAATTAGCTTCTATGCCCCTTAGGTCAAATAAATCTGAAGTATGGGTTTACACTACTTCTAAAGTTGACCCAGTGGGAATAAATTCCATTGCCCAGCTGGCTTCCCTTCTGTGTGTCACATCCCAGGCCATACCTCTACTTCCTTAATACTGTAGTCTATTTATGCTCTCAAATCCCTATTAGGTGCCTGTTAATTAATTCAACCTGCAAAAGAGACAGCAAACTGGATGAGTTATCCTCATTTTATTTAAGCAAAGTGGTAAGCAAACTACTGAGGGAAAGCAGAATTATGCATGAGGGGCAACAATGGGGCCAATTTACCACCCCAGCATTCATTGTTGCAAATATGTCAGTTTCCTATGGACCAAAAACTGTGGGAGAGGAAAGTTAGCTGGTTTGAAAAATCTTGGCAAAATCCACCCAAAGGCACTGATCATTCACTAAGAAAAAGAGATGAATAAGTATGTTGGATAAAAAATGAAAGTAATTTAGATGGAATTTGATTTTTAAAAATCTCAGTGAGAACAAAATCTCACAGTTCTTATAATGAAAGATATTGAAAAGCTTTAAGATTTATACAGATTATTATTAATAGTAGGGAAGGGAGATCTGATAAAGCATGGTTATAGGCAGCAATGGGAAAGAAATAAAATAACTCTGTGCTTGTCTCCCTCCTAAGTCAGACGGTTGAATAAACAACCTGATTAGACATGGCATGGATTCCTTTCCAAACTCTCCTTCATCCATGGGAGTCATTGCTGGTTGAAGTACCACCAACCTCACACTAGTGTCCCAAATGCCTCTCAATAGCAGGGTCTGGGAAAATACTATCACTCAGAGTTGGCGTGAAAATCATAACTTTTTCTTAATTCCCAGCATTAGAATAAAATCTTAATTTCTTCAAGACTTTTGTCATTTGCTCCAAACTCATTTTCAGTCTACCAAACTCCCTCACAGATACTAAAAATCAGCCATAATAACATGTTTAGAGGCCATCAAATAATTACCAATCACAGTCTCCTATTTGAGAATCCACTTATCTACTTTTTTTCATGGAAAAACTTCTATATACAACCATCAATGAAGTTTAAAGGCCACTGCACCTCTACTTATTCAGTCAGAATTGATTTGTCTTTTTATTTCATAGAACTTTTATTAGTTTTTTAAACCCTATTTTAAAAACTTAACTCATGCCGAGACTGGTTTGGCTCAGTGGATAGAGCGTCGGCTTGCAGACTGAAAGGTTCCAGGTTCCATTCTGGTTGGGGGCATGTACCTTGGTTGCGGGCACATCTCCACTGTGGGGTGTGCAGCAGGTGGCTGATCGATGTCTCTCTCTCATCGATGTTTCTTTCTATCTCTCTACCTCCCTCTCTGTAAAAAATCAATAAAATATATATTAAAAAAAAACTTAACTCATGTCACCATATTTATGTCTGTCTTTCTTATGTGTGATAATTTACTTAAGAAAGCAATTACATTTTATTTATTGTTCATCCTCAAGTCACCTGGCACAAACTTAATGTATTTTATCAAATAAAATTAAATTGATCTTAGTTGTATTTGGACCTTCCCATACATCACCCTCAAGATAATCTGCTTTACTCTTGTCCTGTCTAGTGTTCTGCTCTTTTACTTATATAAGAAACTAATTAGAGTATTAGTTGATCCAAAATGTGTGAAGTATAGAATTATATCTAAATTATAAGAAGTTAGGAGATATAAGTCAAGATTTCTAGATTAGTAGTGAAAGTTTGCTTAACTGGATTTGTGATTTCTGCATTCATAACTTCACACACACATACTTGCATACACATATACACAAGCAAAATTAAATATATGTATAAAAAACATTCCACAATATATTCTGAGAAGCAAAGTAGAATTTTTTTGTCTTTTTCTCTTAGTGCTTAAGTTTATTTTGGTTTAGATTTAAGAGGCTTTATTTAAAGCCTTTACAGAATAATCAAGTTCCAAGAATTGCCAGAATTGAGTTTTGTTAGCAAGTTTGTGCTTACTCAGCCCTTTATTTTCTTCTAAGTGGTATGTCCCTTACATGCTCTAAGCTTTAATAAAAATCAAGAGATTTTCAAAAGATTTAATTTCTTCATATATAAATTGGGAGCTATAATAATTCCTAAAAACCTACCTACTTACCCTAAAGAGCTACTGTGGGGATCAAAAGAGAAAATAACACCAAACACACACAACACATACACACACACACACACTTCTAGAAATATATTCATATAACATTGTGCTCAGTCGTATTACTTTGAGGCAATTCAAATTCTAATTGTTAAAAGGAATTTTGATCAACATGTAGACATGATTAACCCATGAAATTTTCATAGATTATAAGACGTGGCCACAGGGATGGAGATAGTGTGCCAAAAACATTTCTGAATCACTTGGGTAAAAAGATCTTTGAAAAATCAATTAGAAATGATGCCAAATCATGTACTACTAGACTATATTTTGTGACTCATAAATTCTCTTAGAAAGCTTCAGGCAAACTTAATTAGATTTTTAAAAAATAAACCTCCTCTGCTAAGATTAGTTGATGTTTTAATTAGGTGGACACAAAATAAAAAGCTCAGTTTTATTAGATTTATTAAATTATTGCCAAAACATATTTATCCTCTCTGACATCCTAATAGAAAGGTTTGTGAGGAGGGTTATTACCTCTAGGGGATGGCAGAATATTTATACTACCAGAGTTTTAAAATACAAGCAAACTCTTACCTCTTTCTGCATATTTCTTTTTCCTTTTAAAACATTATTTCCAATTGTGCAAAAGGCGTTCATTTACTCTTGGAAATCATTGGAACTTGTTTATTTAGTCAATCAATGGGAAAAGATGCAGCCTTGATAAAAGTGGAGTAAGTAGAGAAGGGTGGAAGGGAAATTATGAGAGAAAAATTTGGGAGATAAAAATCACTACAAATTGGTTGGACTTGACATAGCAAAGAGAGATGTCAAGGGCAATCTGAAGATGCCTAACTTACACAATAGGAAGAGTACTGATGGACATTTGCTGATTTGGAAAGTAAGAGGCATACCAAGGTTGGGAGTAGGCCAGCATCAAGAGAGGTTGAGTTTATTTTAGGATATATTTCAGCTTGGAATATAAGTTAAAATTAGTGTCCCTTTTTTTCAAATATGATTCCATCTGAAAAATAGAGTACCATAGGGCGATCTTAATATATTAAATTGTATTAATTAATTTATCAAATCTGTATTCTGTGGAGTATAGGTGGGCAGGGCTTGTGAGAAATAAATAACAATAATGAAAAGGCAACTGAGTGGAGAGAAGATAGCTAAAGGGAAACAAAATGTACCAACCTTTTACTATTGACCAAGACCAACTCTAGTGAAGCTGTTAGAATTGGGTAACTTTCACATTCATTAAAGTTGGACTCATCAGAATATAAACTTTTTCACAAATTTAATAGATTTTCAGGTGTGTAATTAAAAAGAAACACTTTATCTTAGATTTTTCTCTGGTATACACACCGAAAATTCTCTTGTTCACTATGTTCAAACAATCAAATGGAGCTAGTCATTAGCAAATTAACTGAGCCTTTTAAAGTGTGTATCATGATTTTCAACGAGGACCAATTATGTTCTCACATCTGCCACTCACATCATTAGCTGTGGAATGTCAAGACCTACTTGCACATGGTGTAAGTATATGAGAGCAGAAGTTCAGGGGTGAACTGTTCATTTTAGCTAACTGCTGTTGTCAATATTCATTGACACCCATCAACTGACTCCTTTTATTCTTGGTAAGGAGCACATTTGTTTTTTTCCAGGTATACTGACAAAGTTATTTTCTATTTTGAGTGCTGCTTATTCCTAAATTCTGATTTTAAGGAGTTTGATTATTTGATGGAGACAAAGAGTTAAGATATCTTAATCCTGGTGTGAAACATATATGCACAAATGTTCTGTAAAAAGAAAAAAAACTGAGACAAATGAATAATAGTGAGATGATTAAGTCTTGCACATGAATTATTCTAAGGTATATATAATTAAAATGATATTTAAGAGTACATAAAAGTAAAAATTTCAGCCATGTAAAACACCATAAATTAATTTGAAAGCTAGAAACTGGCATTTAAAAACATACAAATGTTTTCATTTATTACACCTAAGCACTTTTTTATTTTTCACACAACACTAGGAATTAGAAATGCTTTCCATCTTCTTTAAAATGATATATTATTTTTTTGTTATTTTTTTATGTTTTTTCATTTTGTTTACTGGTGATTCTTAACTCTTTATATTCTTGTTTTATTTGCACATTGTCTTCTATGACTCTCCTATTGCTATCTGTTAGTTATTGATTTTTGTGAGTGATATATATATGTCAGTATATCTTAAGCTCATTTTTTCCAAGTTTATTAATTTGTGGACTTTTATCATGAGATTTTTATCAGATAGAAGGTCTTATTTATTTATTTATTTATTTATTGGTTTTGTTTTTTCATAATGAGAACATATTGACCAAACTTCCTTGTTAAGAAGTGATAAGCTCTGCCAAGACTGGTTTTGCTCAGTGGATAGAGCGTCAGCCTGCGGACTGAAAGGTCCCAGGTTCCATTCTGGTTGGGGGCATGTACCTTGGTTGTGGGCACATCTCCAGTGTGGGGCGTGCAGGAGGTGGTTGATCGATGTCTCTCTCATCGATGTTTCTGACTTTCTATCCCCTCCCCTTCCTTTCTGTAAAAAATCAATAAACTATATTTTTTAAAAAAGAAGTGATAAGCTCTGAACACTAGGTATTACTGAAAATACTTAGAAATACTTTAAAGCCATACGAGTTTATTGATTTGAGAAGCTAAGCATTCTATGTTAGTATCCCCAGCTTATCTTATATATGATAGTTAAAACTATTTCTCCTGTCCTGTTTAGGGAAGGTATTTACCAGCTATGGTATCTTTCATTAAGTTAAGTAATTTGTTTAACTTTCACCTACTTAGTCTCTTGCTGGCCTTCACCATCACAATACCCAGTAAATTTTGTTTTTCTACTGCCTACTCAATTTATATTTTAAACAAGGCTATCAGGCACAACACACTGCATAGCCTAAATACATTACAGCCAGTTTACACATGTTCTTGGCGGTTTTTACTTATAGGGAATTACAACCTAGCACATTTTACATATAACTAGAAACCCAGTCTGCACCCTCTCACATTGTGGGACCCCCAGGGATGTAATAGTACACGAAGCAGCTGGTGGATGGGGAGGAGTCTGAGCCTGGGCCAGGTGCCCCTGCACCTACTGCTGCTGCTTGGTAACGCTGCTGCAAAGGCAGAGAGGCTGGCGCTGCCACCACTGTGCTCACCAGCTGTTAGCCCAGCATCTGGTGCCTGTCAGTCAGCTGAGTGGTGCTCCTGCTGTGGGAGAGCAATGACCACCAGGGGCAGCTTCTGCATTGAGCGCCTGGCTTCTGGTGGTCAGTGCACTTCATGGTGACTGTCATTGGGTCTTCTGGTAGATCAGGCTTTTTATGTATATAGAAGACTAGGGGCCCAGAACACAAAATTCATGCACGGGGATATGTGTCCCTCAGCCAGCCTGTACCCTCTCCAATCTGGGATGCCTCGAGGGATGTCTGACTGCCAGATAGGATCGGGCCTAAACGGGCAGTTGGACATCCCTCCTACAATCCAGGATTGCTGGCTCCCACTTAGCCACATCCCAGCTTTATGTTCCACATTCCCATAATAAACTCCTTTATTTTACATAGAAACTCATAAATTTAACCACCCCAAATCAGCAATCGGGAGGTTTCTACTACAGATGTGATTTTCAGCAAATTTGTTTTCTTGTTTTTTCCAGCTTCTAGAGACTACCCATATTCTTTGGCTTGTGGTCTTTTTACCATCTTCAAAGCCAGCAGGTTTGACATTAACATCTTCAAATCTCTCCCTCCCTCTGAACTCTCTGTCTCTTGCTTATAAGAAACTCTGTAATGATACTAAGCCTATCTATTTGGATAATCTAGGACCCGTCTTATAAGGGCAGTAATCCCATTCTGAAGGTCTCTGCACTCAAGACCTAATAACTTTCCAAATGTTCCACTTCCTAATACTACCACATTGGTCATTAAGATTTTAACCTGTAGCCAAAACTGGTTTGGCTCAGTGGATAGAGCATCAGCCTGCAGACTGAAAGGTCCCAGGTTCGATTCTGGTCAAGGGCACATACCTTGGTTGTGGGCACATCCCCAGTAGGAGATGTGCAGGAGGCAGCTGATCGATTTTTCTCTCTCATCAATGTTTCTAACACTTTCTCTCCCTTCCTCTCTGTAAAAAAAAAATCAATAAAATATATTAAAAATATTTCAATCTGTAAATTGGAGTGGGGGAGAGGAGATGTTCACACAATAGCAAGTATTAATAGTATCCCCACTACTTCCAATGGAAACCAATTAAGAAAATTAATCATAAATCCCCAATTCCTTCAGAGTTCTTTGTCTACATCCTTTCTTGTTACCAATTGTTATATAACACAAAATTCTGAGGAATGAACAACAAATTATTATTGGCAAGTTTAAACAAGAAACAAATTTATTAAAATGAAATGATAAGTTAGTACATCTTTCAAAAAGATAAAAAGCTAGAATGCCAAAACACAAAACCACAAAACATCTCAACTACTGACAAATATTTCTAATTGCAAACCACACTGTCACTGCCTTTAAGCATCCATAAAAGTACAGGACTGTGCTGCAGAATTACTTCTGCCACCATTGAAAAAAACTGAATACTTGACTTGCCAGTGTGGCTCAGTTGTTTGGAGCATCCAATGTCCTTTGCACTGAAATGTTGCTGGATTGATTCCTGGTCAGGGTAAATACCTAGGTTTCCATTTTGATCCCCGTTGGGGGTGCCTACAGGAGGCAACTCATCAATGTATCTCTCTCTCTCTCTCAGACCCCTCCCACACCCCCCCCCCGCTCCTTCACCCATCCTCTAAACTTTATCCTCAGGTAAATATTAAAAAAAAAAGAGTACCATTGCTCTTTTTAACATCAGTTTCTCTCTATAAAAAGCCATTACTGATACCATATTAACTGCTTCCAGAACTCATAGGTATAAAGATCTTATGATTGATAGAATCCAAGTTACCCATATGGTTTCTAGATGCAAAGGAAGATAAGCAAAAAAGTCATTAAATATCAAGCCTGTTTACATAGAAATACAGTAACATTATAAATGGAAAAATGTTATATTAATCATATTAATTAAATGTAAAGAGATGAACAAATATAGGCATCTTGTCATTACACTTCAGTAAAGTTTTAATGTAATCAATGAAAATATCAAAATTTCATTTGATATCTCAGGTCCCAGTTTGAATTCAATAATAATTAAATTTAATAAGATAAGGAGATAAAATGTTTAATATAAACATATGGAACAAAGAGATGCAATGTTTTAGGGTTAGTTTTTTTAAGAGTGGATGTTATGACTATACTAGAAGCCTGGTGCACAAAACTTATGTGTGCGTAGGGTCCCTACCCCTGGCCAGCAGTCAGGGCTGATTTGTGAGGTCATTGTTAAGGTGATCAGGGCTCCTACTGGCACCTGCCTTGGCTGGCCTGGTGCCAATAGCTCATCAGCCCTGCCCCCCACCACAATCCCTGGTCAGGTCTTGTGGGCTGGGAGGCAGCTCCTGCATTGAGTCTCTGCCCTCTGTTGGTGGGTGTATATCATAGTGACTGGTCATTCCATCATTTGTTCAGTCAATTTGAATATTAGGGTTTTATTATATAGGATGTTACCTAGAAAACACAATAGGCATCAGTAAAAATGGTTGACAATATTTTTTTAATACATTTTTGTTGATTTCAGAAAAGAAAGGAGAGGGAGTGAGAGATAGAAAGATCAATGATGAGAGAGAATAATTGCTTGGCTACTGCCTCCTGCGTGCCCCACACTGGGATCAAGCCCACAACCCAGGCATGTGCCTTGACTTGGAATTGAACCCATGACCTCCTTGTTCACAGGTCCACACTCAACCACTGAGCCACGCTGGCCGAGCAACAATAGAGTATTTTGAATAAAGACATGAATAAAGACAAATTTGTAAAATTTTGATTTCAGAAATATGGATGGTAAGGTTTATTATTGTGAGGTTTCCATTGATATTAGACAATGGGAAAAAAGGTGATCTTTGTATCAAGTATCTAAGTACTTGTCTGAATTTTGTTCTTGTTTTTGTGTTGTGTGGAAAGTAGAAATTGCAAGTGATGAAATTGGATATTTAACAGAGGAGAATTCTAAGTAACTGTTGAAGGAGTCTTGGTTTTTTCTGGACTGCTTATAATAAATTATGAGAACAAAGAAGTGAATTGAAAAAAAGAATTGGTAAGTAGAACGTAAGAGGAACTTAAAAGATTTGAGGAATTCTCAGCTTATCTATATTGCAAAATATAGAATTTTTGAAAGAGAAAATTAGGAGGTGGTTGAACCAGCATTTGATAAGAAAATTCATAAGTGTGTGAACCACAAACCCAGAAACACTGCCAGTTTTAATTAAAGGGGATGAAGATGAGACAAAGAGAAGGAAGGCTATTAGATTTGTTAGACTGGACCATATTGCCACTTGGCAGTGAAAATGCACTATTCTTCATGACAAAGGGAGCATGACTTGAAAATGCAATTCAGAGATAATCAGAATTGCCTCCTTGGTTTCAAATGGGAGACATCAGCTCAGATTCAACAGACCAGCATTGAATAGAATGTCCAACCTCTGAGGGAGGGAATGTTGGGGGTGCGGGGTTAAAAGATCAACCAAAGGACTTGTATACATGGATATCTGTGTAATACAATAAACAATAAAGAATTTAAATTCAAAAACAAACAGGACAGCAGAAGCTTTCTAACTTTTAGAGTGGGATTGCTCAGGAGTCTTGGGGTGTGAAGCAGCCAATTCCCCTTCACTCTTTACTCCCCTTCTATATCTCTCAATTGCCTATCTTCCTCCAGTCCTGTGCAGCAGAACTGAGAGTAGATATGTTGATTTAAAAAGTACTATCTTAGATTCTTAAAAGAAATATGAATGACTGTAGCATTTGTGGAAAGCAATTTGGAAATACTCATTAGAATTACAAATAGATACAGCAATCCTATTGATAAAAATCTATTCCATAGCAATGAAGTTATTTCACAACACTGAGGTCCTTAGTATCTGTTGTTCACACCATTTGAGTTGCTATGTATTTTGATATCACTAAGAATAAAGACACCAAAGCCTAAGGCTATATGTACAAAGATGTTTATTACAACATTATTGCTAATTGGAAAAGACCCCAGAAATGACATGAACCTCCATTTGTAGAAGAATGCTTATATGAATTGGAGTATATATAAAATGTAGCAAATGATATTGACACTAGAAGGAGTGCATTATAGATTTGAATGCAGGACAATTTACTTATGATTTTTATTTTATTTTATTTTTAGTTTCTTTATTGACTCAAGTATTACATATGTGTCCTTATTCCCCCAATATCACCCCACTTCCCATTCATGCCCCCACCCCCTATTGTCTGTGTCCATTGATTAGGCTTATATGCATGCATATAAGTCATTTGGTTGATCTCTCCCCTTTACTCCCATCACCTCCTACCTTCCATGAGGTTTGAAGTTCTGATTGATATTTCTCTATCTCTGGATCTACTTTTGTTCATCAGATTATGTTTTTCATCATATTCCACAAATGAGTGAGATCATGTGATATTTACCTATGAATTTTTAAATTTTTGCCTGAGAAAAGCAATATCCTGAAACATATGGATATTATGATAATAGTTTTAAACACTCATTAAAAACATTAAATATATGTGTAAATATGTTTAGTTATATGTGTATTCGTGTGAATATATATGTGTGTGTGTGTGTGTGTGTGAGAGAGAGACAGAATGACCAAGGACAAAAGGAGAGACAAACAATTCACATGTAATATGGAATGAATAGCAACATGGGATATAAAGATAGCAAGCTGAAGGGGGAAAATATCTGTTTGGTGTTGAGGTGTATGAGTTCTTTATTCAGATTATTACATTTGTTTCTCTTTTTTCCCCTCCATAGCACCCCTCCACCCAGTTCCCACCTTTCCCTCCCTCCCATTGATCTCATCCATAAGTGTATGATGTTTTTCCAGTCTCTCCCTGTACACCTTTCACCCCTTTCCCCCTGAGAATTATCAGTCCACTCCCTTTCTGTGCTCCTGATTCTAGTATATTCACCAGTTTATTCTGTTGATCAAATTTTTAATTCACTTAATTTTTAGATTCACTTGTTGATAGATATGTATTTGTTGTTCACAATTTTTTTGCTTTTACCTTTTTCTTCTTCCTCTTCTAAGAGTACCTTTCAGCATTTCATATAATACTGGTTTGGAGTTGATGGACTCCTTTAACTTTTTCTTCTCTGTGAAGCTCTTTATCTGCCCTTCAATTCTGAGTGATAGCTTTGCTGGATAGATTATTCTTGGTTGTAGGTTCTTGCTATTCATCACGTTGAATATTTCTTGCCACTCCTGTCTGGCCTGCATTGTTTCTGTTGAGAAATCAGCTGACAGTCGTATGGGTGCTCCCTTGTAGGTAATGAACTGTTTTTCTCTTGCTGCTTTTAATATTCTCTTTGTTTTTTGCTCTTGGTATTTTAATTATGATGTGTCTTAGTGTGGTCCTCTTTGGATTCCTTTTATATGGGGTTCTGTGTGCTTCCTGGACTTGTAAGTCTATTTCTTTGACCAGATGTGGGAAGTTTTCAGTCATTATTTCTTTAAATAGCTTTTCAGTATCTTGCTCTCTCTCTTCTGGCACTCCCAAAATTCTGATGTTGGTACGCTTGAAGCTGTCCCAGAGTCTCCTTACATTATCTTCACATTTTTGGATTCTTTTCTCTTCTTGCTTTTCCAGTTGAGTGTTTTCTGCTTCTTTATATTTCAAATTTTTGACTTGATTCTTGCCTTTCTCTATTCTGCTGTTAGGACTCTGTATAATATTTTTATTTCACTCAGTGTATGTTTAATTTCTAGTTGCTCCTTTTTCATCTTTAGTTGGACCTTTTGCATCTCTAGTTGGATCTTTTGCATCTCTAGTTGGTCCTTTTTCATCTCCTCTTGGCTCTTGCTAAGTTTGTCCAACTTTTCTAGAATATTCTTGAAAAACCTTATAAGCATGGTTTTGAACTGTATATCCAGCCCTTTTTTTTTCCTCCATTTCTTTTATTTGTGATCCCTTCCCTTTTCTTTGCATTTTCATTATGCCAGGTAAAATTCTGTGTTGGATTCAGCCTTATGATACCAGACTTGCAAAACCGCAGAAGCCTCTGTTGAGCTTGGGATGGGTGGAGTCTCAGGGCTTAAGGGACCGCCTTGCCTTTCAGTTGGCCCCGTCCTCCATGCCCCCTGAGTCTCACGTGACTGGGTAATCCCTGCAGCGTTCCTTGTGCCCACACACCTGCAGTTCCTCTAGACCTCTGCCTTTTCAGCTCCCCTACGCACCAGGACCACAGGAGTCTAGGTCTCCAGGGTTTCGTCCGAAACAGGGGCCTAGTGGACTCAGAAGTGGCACAGTTGGGAGGGTCTGTCTCCTGCCCACTCATGAAAGCCAGTGGCACAATCAGCAGTCTGTCCTCTGCGCAGTGCTGTGCATGACCAGACCTCTGATCTTTTGCGACTCCCCTAAATTTCCATGCACCTCTCCCTTTTCACAGTCCAAACTCACCCCGTATGAGTTTTGGCTGGATCTGGGGTTTAGTGTTCTAAGATAAGGGGTTCAATGCTGCTGGGAGTATCTGTTTTCCTCCTGCCAGAGAAAGCCAGCCAGGTATTTCGGCACCCGCTCTTTCAGCTCACGCATCTCCTTACCTCAGCTTTTTCAGCTCCTCTGGGTTTCTGTGAGCCACTCTCTTTACTTCTAGCTATAGAACTTCCACTCAGTCAGCTTTCCTGTGGTTCTGGATGATGTCGTTTCTGTCTGTTAGTTGTAGTTTTGAAATTGTTGTGCGAGGCAGCAGTGTAGGTGTTTACCTATGCCGCCATCTTGCATTCTCCTGGAGTTCTTTATATATTTTTTATATTGATCCCTTGTCAGAGCTGTCATTTACACATATAATCTCATATTCAGTAGGTTACTTTTTTGTTTTGTTGTCAGTTTATTTCACTGTGCAGGAGCTTTTTAGTCTGATACAGTTCTATTCATATATTTGCCTTTACTTTTCTTGCTTTTGGGGCAAAATACATAAGATAGTCTCTACAACCAAGATCCATAATTTTAGTAGCTTTGTTTTCTTCTATGCAATTTATTCTTTCAGACCTTTTTATTTATAAAATGTATTTTTATTGATTTTTTAGAGAGGAAGGGAGAGGGATAGAAGAAAAGAAACATTAATGAGAGGGGAACATCTTTAATCAACTGCCTCCTTCATGCCTTTCATTGAGGATGGAGCCCACAACTCACTCATGCACCCTGACTGGGAATAAAATCATGACCTCTGGATTCCTGGGTCAGCACTCAACTCCTGAGCCACCTTAGCTGGATTCAGATCTTATATTAAGTCTTCTGAATTAATTTCTGTACATGGGAACAAACTGTACTCTAGTTTTAATCTTTTGCATGTGGTGTTCCAATTTTCCCCAGCATTTATTGAAGAAGCTTTATTTTCTTTATTGTGTGTTTTGGCTCCTTTGTCAAAAATCATTTGCCCATATAGATGTGGTTTTATTTCTGGGTTCTCAATTATATTCCATTCGTCTGTATGTATGCTTTTCTGCCAATGTCATCCTGTTTTGATTATCATAGCTCTGTAGTATACTTTGAAATCAGGGAGTGTGATGCTTCCAGCTTCATTCTTTTTTTGTAGGATTGCTTTGGCTATTCGGGAACTTTTGTGGTTCCATACAAATCTGATTATTTTTGTTCTATTTCTTTAAAAAAGGATATTAGAGCCCTAGCCAGTTTGGCTCAACAGATAGAACATTGGCCTGTGGACTGAAGGGTTCTGGGTTTGATTCTGGTCAAGGGCACATACCCCAGTTGCAGGCTCCTCCACTATATGCTATGGAATACCATTCAGATATTAAAAAAAATTATGAAGTACTGCCATTTGCAACAAAATGGATAGACCTTTAGAATATTACGCTAAGTGAAATAAGTCAGTCAGAAAAAGTTAAGAACCATATTATTTCACTCAAATGTGGAATATAAAATTGAAACTCATATACACAGATAATATTATGGTGATTACTAGAGGAAAGAGAGCATGTAATAAAAGGTAGTGATGGAAGATGATTTGACTTTGGATAGTGAGCATGAAATATAGTATAAAGATGTATACCTGAAACCTATATGATCCTATTGACCAAAGTCACCCCAATAGAATTAATTAAAATTTTAAAGAGATAATAAGCACATATATGCATTAATGTAAAGTTATAAATATGCATTTGTGTGGACAATTTTTTGAGTCAACCAGCTTTCATACAAAAGCTAATTTCAAGATACTAAGAGGTAAATCAATGAAGATGAAATAGAGTAGACAAAAACTATTTTTAGCAAAATGTGTGCAAAGGCTAAAGATAAGGAGTGGTGACTAGAGCGTGTTTTAGGTTCACAAATATAATTTATGCTACAGGGGTGACTTGAGCTTATTTTTTATGTAGAAAGAAATGAAACTATTTGCCAGAATGAATAGGGGTAAATGTATAAAAATATAAGGGACAATATTTATATACACAGGGGGGTAAGTAACATTTGGAACACTTTAGTAACTAAGATGGTAGAGATTCATTTCACTTAGATAAAAGTAAAAGAAGAGAGGAAGAGTGCAGATAAAGACCTATTCTGGGTGAATAGAAAACCATACAATATGGATTGTTGCTATTCTACTACATGACTCTGTTTTGTTTTGTTTTTAACTTCAAGGGGAGTGATTGGATTTTTTTAATCAGAAACAAAGTCACTGGTGAGATATTGATAAGCAAACTATGATTATTAACTTTGTTATTAGCTTTTGAGTGACAACTTTACTGACCCTGTGTGTGATCAATGAGAGAATAATATGTTAGAGTAGGTATTCCTCTTTATCTAATTAGCATAACAATGCTGGTGACTAAAACAAAGATTTATAATCTTTCAAACTTACTATAATATCTGAAAATCCAGTTCAAATATAGATTTGTGATACAGTAAGACACTTCAAAGTACATTATATATTGAAATTTTATCAGTCAATTAAAGTCTAAGTGTATATTTAATATGAAAGCAGTAAAATGTTATAATAATTAATTATGGCTTTAACCATTGGTAATTCTATGTACCAGAAATGTTAGTAATAAACTTAAAATGAATTGAAAATATAAAAATAGGCTCGTAATTTATTCAGATATTAGGAACTTTAGCTCAATAACTTTGGGAAGAGCATGCAATTAATTTTGAACTAGAATATTAATTGACTATGAAAAATTTATCCATCTGGGAATTGTTGTGTTACTAGCATTAAATAAAATAACATTTTCTTTTTTTTAATATATATTTTATTGATTTTTTACAGAGAGGAAGGGAGAGAGATAGAAAGTCAGAAACATTGATGAGAGAGAGACATCGATCAGCCGCTTCACAGTGGAGATGTGCCCGCAAGCAAGGTACATGCCCCCGACCGGAATCAAACCCGGGAGCTTTCAGTCCACAAGCTGACGCTCTATCCACTGAGCCAAACCGGTCTTGGCAAAATAACATTTTCTTAAATCAGACTCTATGAAAGAGAAAGGACATCTTATTGATTTAGTGACTATATTACCATGCAGTATTTTGTCTGGGCTGAGCAAACCCAAAACATAATATAAATACCCATAACACATGCAAAATCATTAATGACCCAAAGCTAAGGAAACCTACTGAGTGACTTGGGAGGTAAAAGGTGGAGTATTGGGCTGGGACCTCGGTCCTTTTCGTTGACACAGAAACGATTTTAAAAGAAGAAGTAACAGAAAAACCAAGGCTGGGCTGCTTTAGCTCACTAGGAAGTCAGAGAAAAGGGCCTTAGAGACCAGGATGAGCTAAAACTGCCCATTTCTCCCCTGGCTGCAAGTCTCACAGGGTCCCTTAAAGGTTGGGGCATACATGCCTGTGAGGGATCACATGTTCTTTGGAGGGAGAGTATGACCTGGGTCCTTTGTTGTGAGGGTGTTTATTTATTTATTTCAGGAGAAAATCTTAAGAGGTGTTGGGGAGAGTCTTAGTAGAATGTTCATCAGCTTCCGAGGCATACTCTTTTAGGATCCTTGTCTCCAGTGACTGGTCCTTGACAGGACAGGGAGTCATTAGTCAATGTAGCTGGTCTTAAGTCAACCACAGCATCACTTGTCTGGTTTCACTGCTTTTCTGGGCCTGGACCTGAAATACAACTGAGGCCTAGATGTTATCTATAGGGAGGAAAAAGTTAAGGGGTCTAAACTGCCTGATCAGCGATTCAAAAGACCTGGGCTCCAAACTGCATGACCAGCAATATGCTAGGGGAGGATAGGTTGCCCTGGGGATGAGGTTCTTATTTGTCCATTTTTGCCTCTTGCTAGGCATCTGAGGTTTTCAGCCCTGGTAAGTTTCTTGCCTGACCCATCATGCTTGCTTTGCTCATGTCTAACAACAATAATTAGTAGTAGTGTCATTAACATTGTAATAGTCAACTACTTTTAAAAAAATATGCAATGTAGAGAGAAACATTTCTCAGATTGTTTAGCTGCTAGAGTGCCTCTGTCTTGCCCGCATTGAATGCTTTCAATGATAAACACATGCTTCCTTTTACTGGAGGTCAGTTGTACACCTGCATTCCAAGCCCATAGACTCATCTCTAGACTTACTAATAACAATAGATTCCCACCAGTGACTGCATATAAGGATGAAACCCGCACTCCTGCATGCTGCCATCATCCAACCCATGTCTTCTTGGTTCAGGTCTTTGCAGTCCTTTGCTTTGCCTATCCCATCCTCCTTGCCCTTTCCTTAAGATAAATTCTTTTTTTTTTATACACCATCTGAGATGGCAATTTAGCCTGCCTGCATGCACCATCTACCATGTTCACCTTTCAGTTATGTTTTGTGTAACACCAGACTTATTCTTCAGTCTTTAAGTTTATTATCTATGACTAGTGGTCTGATGCACAAAATTTGTGCATGGGGGGTGTCCCTCAGCCCAACCTGCACCCTCTCCAATCTGGGACTCCTCAGAGGATGCCCACTGGGATCAGGCCTAAACTGGCATTCAGACATCCCTCTTACAATCTGGGATAACTGGTTCCTAACAGCTCATCTGCCTACCTGCCTGATTGCCCCTAACTGCCCTCCCACCAGCATGCTCATCCCCAACTGCTCCCCCTGCCAGCTTGATCACCCCCAAATGCCCCCCATCAGTCTGATTGCCCCGAATTGACCCCACAGCTGGCCTGCTCACCCCTAACTACCACCCCAACCAGCCTAATCATCCTCAACACCTCTCCCCCTCACCAGCCTAATCACTCACAACCGCCTTCTCTTCTTGGCCACTAACCATCTCTACTTCAGCCCTGCCACCATGGCTTTGTCCAGAACAACCAAAAAGTCTCCTGAAAGGTCTCCCGGTCTCATTAGCATATTACCCTTTCATTAGTATATATAGAGGCCTGGTACATGGCTGGGGGCTGGCTAGTTTGCCCTGAAGAGTATCCAGGATCAGGGTGGGAGTTTCCTTGGGGAATGGGGCAGCCTGGGAGAGGAGCTGGGCAGTTTTCCCTGGAGAGGAGCTGGACGGTTTTCAGGCCATCCATACCCCATTGGGATGGGGGTCCTTGCTTGGGGGCATGGCCAGCCTAGCTGAGGGGCTGAGGGCTGTTTTCAGGCTGGCCATACCTACTTAAGGGTGGGAGCCCCCACTAGGGTACCTGGCCATCCTGGGTGAGAGGCTGAGGGCCATTGTCAGGCCTCTTCCTTGGCAGCCGGCCTGGGAAACCCAAGCCTCCCACGCATTCAGGCCAGCTCCGTGGCCTCCACCAGGGTGGAGGGACATTTGAGTCACCTCTGATGTCACCCCTTATTCAGCAGCTGGCCAGGGTGGGTGGGAAGCTTGGTTCAACCCCAGCAACAGAGGAAGTAACCCAAGCCTCCTGCCTGCTCAGTCTGGCTCCATCGCCACTGCCATCTTTGTCCCACTAATTTGCATATTCCCTTCTGATTGGCTGTGGGTGTGGTGGAGTGACAGTTGTTACCATATTACTCTTTTATTAGATAGGATGATATTTGTCTTTTTTCTGGGTTTCATGTGAATATTAATTTTAACACTTATCCATTCAGCATTCAGCCAAAATGTGCATCTCTAGAGACATTTATACTTTAACTAAACTTTGACAATTAAATTAGATAAACTAGTCCTAGCCAGTTTGGTTCAGGGTATAGAGTATCAGCCTACAGACCAAAAGATCCTGGATTTGATTCCAGTCAAGGGTATGTACCTTATTTACAAACTCCTCCCCTGCCTGGGACCTGATCAGGGTGTGTGCAGGGGGCAACTAATAGATGTATTTATCTCACATCAATGTTTCTCTCTGTCTTTCCCTCTCTCTTCCACTTGCTCTAAAAGATCAATGGAAAAATATCCTTGGATGAGGATTAAAAATTAAAAAAAAAATAGATAAACTAGCAGTGGGTAGAAATTGTCCACTTTTTCTTTCTGGAAACTCTTTTCATTTGTGGGAGGAAGGATTAAGTTTAAGGTAGAGGAGTGAAAAGTAACATGAATGTGGATGGGATCTTGTGAAGAAAAAAAAATTCATTGTTAACAAATATTGACAATCAGATGTTTACCAACAACAACAACAAAAAAAAAACAAATATACACACCTAACCATGCTTTGTTGGGACTTTTATGGTTTTATTATCATGAATATGTAATCAAAAATTATTATTTAATTTATGTATAGGATATCTGCTTAGTTATGTTTGAAAGTTTACCTAAACATTTAAGAAAAAAGGTATAAAATTTCACTATCAATATCAAATTAGAAAATCCTGGAAGATGGTAGGTAATTCAGAGGAAAGTACAGTGGTACCTTGAGATATGAGTGCCTTAACATATGAGGTTTTTGAGATACAAGCCGTCAAGCGAGCGATTTTTGTTCTGAAATACGAGCAACATTTGAGATAGGAGTAATCGCTCGGATCGGCCGGCTACACACGACCCACCAGTTTACCGGGACTCAAGCATCTCATAGTTACGGAACGAATTAAACTCATATCTCAAGGTACCACTGTATATGGTATTGAAGGAGGAATAAAAGAAAATAATTAATAGGAAAAGAGAGAGATAAAATAATGTTTGCACAGAGAAACAACTCCTTCTAAAAAACATAGATATACATTTATGACAGTGTCTGGATGTGAGCAAGGTGAAGTTGCCATAAGGATTTCACTGGGGGAATTGTGAGACTATTTCTTTTATGTTTGTTCAATTCCAAATGTCAAATTTCTGTATCCATTTTCATTTTGTTTATTTTCACCACTATTTTAGATTCCCAGTGTGAGGGAACATTGAATTATTTTACTAGAAAGGGTAGCATTTGTAGTACTTTTACTTCTATGGTTGCTTGTTATTCAGATACTAGTAACCCGATGCTTGAAATTTGTGCAAAAGTAGGCCTTCCTTCCCCAGGTTGCCAACACTGGCTTCCCTCTGGCACCTGGGACCTGGGCTTCCCTCACAGCCCTGGCTTCTTCTGGAAGATCATCATAAAGGATGTTCAGTCTAATTAGCATATTATGCTCTCATTATTAAAGATGTATAAAAATAATTGTGATGATTCATTTAAATAATATAACTGTATATCAAATTTTATGAGCAGTATACTAATTTTGTATAACCTCTACTTTCTTTTAATTTTCTATTTCTAGACATCCTACTGTGTTATTTAGAATTAAAAATGAATATGCTGACCAGAACAGCCAAGAGGGCGGCATAGGTAAACACCTACACTGCTGCCATGCACAACAATTTCAAAACTACAACTAAAAGACAGAACAGACATCATCCAGAACCACAGGAAAGCTGGCTGAGTATAAGTTCTACAACTAGAAGGAAAGAGAAGGGCTCACAGAAACCCAGAGGAGCTGCAAAAAGCTGAGGTACGTAGACACGCGCTGAGAGAGCGGGTGCCCAAGTACCTGGCTGGCTTTCTCTGGAGGGAGGGAAACAGAGACTCCCAATGGCATTGAACCCCTTATCCTATGACACTAAACCCCAGATCCAGCCGAAACTCATACGAGGGGAGTTTGGACTGTGAAAAGGGAGAAGTGCACGGAGATTTAAGGGAGTCGCAAAAGATAGGAGGTCTGGCCACTGTCGCGCACACACATAGTGCCACACAGCGGACAGATTGCTGATAGTGCTGCTGGCTTTTGCAACTGGGCGGGAGACAGACCCTCCCAACTGTGCCACTTCTGAGTCCACTGGGCCCCTGTTTCGCACAAAACCCTGGAGACCTAGACTCCTGTGGTCCTGGCCGGCAGGGGAGCTGGAGAGGCAGTGGTCTAGAGGCACTGCAGGCACATGCGCGTGCACAAGGACCGCTCCAGCGATTACCCAGTCACGTGAGACTCAGGACCATGGAGGGCAGGGCCGACTGGAAGGCAAGGCAGTCCCTTGAGCCCTGAGACTCCACCCATCCCAAGCTCAACAGAGGCTTCTGTGGTTTTGCAAGTACAGAAGTTTCACCGACATAGTGAAAATGCCAAGACAAGGGAAGGGATCACAAAAAGAAATGGAGGAAAAAAAACAACTGGATATAGAGTTCAAAACCACACTTATAATGTTTTTCAAGAATATGCTAGAAAAGATGGATAAATTCAGCGAGAGCCAAGAGGAGATGCAAAAAAGCCTACTAGAGATGCAAAAGAGCCAACTAGAGATGCTAGAGACGATGCGTAAATTTAGCGAGTCCCAAGAGGAGATGAAAAAGGACCAACTAGAGACACTGACTGAAATAAAAAAGATACAGAGTCCTAACAGCAGAATAGAGAAATGCAAGAATCAAGTCAAAATTTAAAATATAAAGAAACAGAAAACACTCAACTGGAAAAGCAAGAAGAGAAAAGAATCCAAAAAATGTGAATATAATGTAAGGAGACTCTGGGACAGCTTTAAGCATACCAACACCAGAATTTTGGGGGTGCCAGAGGAAGAGAGAGAGCAAGATACTAAAACCCTATTTAAAGAAATAATGACTGAAAACTTCCCACATCTGGTAAAAGAAATAGACTTACAAGTCCAGGAAGTACTCAGAACCCCATATAAAAGGAATCCAAAGAGTACCACACCAAGACACATCATAATTAAAATACCAAGAGCAAAAGACAAAGAGAGAATATTAAAAGCAGCAAGAGAAAAACAGTTTATTACCTACAAGGGAGAACCCATACGACTGTCAGCTGATTTCTCAACAGAAAGATGCAGGCCAGATGGGAGTGGCAAGAATATTCAACATGATGAATAGCAAGAACTTACAACCAAGAATAATCTATCCAGCAAAGCTAACATTCAGAATTGAAGGGCAGATAAAGAGCTTCACAGAGAAGAAAAAGCTAAAGGAGTTCATCAACTCCAAACCAGTGTTATCTGAAATGCTGAAGGGTACTCTTTTAGAAGAGGAAGAAGAAAAAGGTAAAAGCCAAAAACTTATGAACAAATACATATCTATCAACAAGTGAATCTAAAAATTAAGTGAATTAAAAATTTGATCAACAGAATAAACTGGTGAATATACTAGAATCAGGAGCACAGAAAGGGAGTGGACTGATAATTCTCAGGGGGAAAGGGGTGAAGGGGGTACAGGGAGAGACTGGACAAAAATCATACACCTATGGATGAGATCAATGGGAGGGAGCTAAGGGCAGAGGGAGGGGTGGGAGCTGGGTGGAGGGGTGCTATGGAGGGGAAAAAAGACAAACAAATGTAATAATCTGAATAATAAAGACTTAATTAAAAAAATGAATATGCTTTTATTGTCTTCTTACCAAGGAACATATCTTAACTCAATACCTCCATTTTGCATTCCAAATTTCTGAGATTGTTAACACCATTTAAAATTTGAAATGTTATTTGAGTGAGATAATCTCATACATATCGTGAGCTTGTAGTACAAAGCAGGTAATTGTTTGGACAGCAGATTCTCAAAACTATTTTTAAGTAATGAACTAGCAAGAAGATTTTAGACAATTGCCCTGAGTATAAATAAATAAGCATATATATTAATTATAATGAAAATATTTTACTGTATTTTGCAATAACATGCTTACAACTTACTTTACATTTGAGTCTTTGTGTACATTAAAGCATATAACTTTAATTATTATTTATTTTTTTTCAACAAACCAATATATTAGCCAAGGACAAATATGATATGGTCTTTGACCTTCAAGAATAACACTTGAAAAATTATAATAATAATTATAGTAGTAGTAATAATGATAATAGTCTATAGAAAATATTAAGATAAGCCAATAATAAACCTAGATCCCTAGGAATAGTTATAAAAGGATATGACATTTCTAGCAAATATGCATAAGTATTTAATAAGTGAATCAAGAAGAAAGAAATATGTTTCAGTTAGATGGAGCAGCATTGGCCAAGCATCAATGAAAAAATTATGTTAGAGATTATAATACATACAGATAATTTGCATAGCTAGAGTTGGATTGATATAGACAATAGAGTAAGTAAGCATAAAAACAGGCAGAAATGAGACCCTGAGGACTTGCATGTGCAAGTAAGGGATTCAGAACTTCAGAGCTCTCCCTAGTTTAAACCCTTCTTTAAGCCTCTGATGGACATAGGTTCAAACTATCATCTAATGAAGCCAGACTGGTTTGCCTTAGTGGACAGAGCATCTGCTTACAGACTGAAGGGTCCCAGTTTTGATTCCAGTCAAGGGTTGTGGGCTCAATCCCCAGTGTGGGCATAAAGGATGATTCTCTCATCATTGATGTTTCTATCTCCCTCTCCCTTCCTCTCTGAAATTAATAAAAACATATATTTTAAAAAAACTTATCATTTAAGAAATCCACAAAATATTTTAATTATGTGTATCAGATAAAACTGATTCAGGTGGCCATATTAACTAATTTTTTCACAAGATAAATCATATCAAATTATAATTTTTATTTGCCCCTATTCAACAGTTTGCTTAAATCTTGGGTGACCTAAATAGTACTTCATTTGGACCAGAATTTCAGACTAACCCCTTTCTATTCTTTTAACATTGCTGACAATCTCAAAACAATCATTTAAAAAAAAATGTAGTTCTTCATATCATAATCAAATGTGCACAAATTAATTATTCCTTCTCTCATGAGAGTGAAGTTCCATTGTAGTTTGTTTAAAGGACTCAATGATAGAAGCAAAATAAAAATAAATAAATACATAAATTCATGAAAAGCATACATAAGTGCCAACATAACTACCTCAATGTATACTAGTCATTCGAAATCTAATATATTTATTATAGAATGAACATTAATATATGTTTCATTAAAATTTTGTTTAATTTTTTTCAAATAATCCTTGTTTCTTTAGAAACTAACATACTACCCAGTAATCTTTATTAATAAACTAGAGGCCCAGTGCACAAAATTTGTGCACAGGGAGGGGTGTCCCTCAGCCTGGCCTGCACTTTGTCAATTTGGGACCCCTCGGGGGATAACTGGCAGTCGGCCATCCCTCTCACAATCCAGAACTGCTGGCTCCTAACCACTTGCCTGCCTGCCTGATTGCCTCTAACTGCTTTTGCCTGTCAGCCTGATCATCCCTAACTGCTCCCCTGATGGCTTGATTGCCCCTATCCACCTCTGCCTTGTCCCTGCACCAGAACGCAGGATTCCCTCCTCCAGCTGACCATAGGCAAATCAAATTCGGTCTTCCCTCCCTCTGATCAGCCATAGGCGCCCAGGCTGGCTATAGACTCAGGGGATGGTGTACAGATGGCTTCCCGTGGGCTGCAGCTGCAAGTGCTGGCACCCAGAACTGCGGGGTGGGCAGCTTCTCCATTTACCAGGCTGTAGCCAGCCACAGGTGCTGGCATCTGGACTGTAGGCAGATGCAGTGAGGGCAACTTCTCCAACTGACTGTGGCCTGGGATCACAGGGCAGGTGGCTTCTTTGTCTCCTAGGCTACAGCCAGCCTCAGGCACTGGCGCTGACTTCTCTGATTCTCACAGGCCAGGAGCAGCTGGGGGGTGGTGATGCTGCCATCTTTTCAGGTTAATTTGCATACTTAGTCTGATTGGCTGTTGAGTGTAGTGGAGTGATAGTAATTTGCATGTTTCTCTTTTATTAGTGTAGATAAGGATGGTAGCTTTTAGCATAATTATCAGTATAAAATAATGTCATCTAGTCAAATTAAGATATTCTGTGTTGAGTAAGAAAATAAAAATTGCCTTGTAAAAAAAATCTTTCATTTTAGTTTCTTTCTCTTCTCATCAGTAGAAAGATATGAGTATGATTAGGTCTTTATGCTTATAAAAAATTAGGTATAATTTTCAAGAATGAAATTATGCATCATAAGTAATTAGAAACAAAAGAGAACGTGTAGTTTTTTTTTTGAAAAAAAATGTGTAGATCAATTGTTTAAAACATAATTCAATTATCTTATAAAATGAGTCAAGTGGGAAAACAAGTTTTAATCTAATGCTAAGCAAGGCCTTTAGAATTGCTGTTCCACAATTATTTTTGACTTTTATTTCCCAGTGTTGGAACATATCTCTGATCCTGATACAGTTCCTTGTTACTGGATCATTTTAACTCTTTGTATGCAATTATACTTCATTCTTTTTCTATTACATTAATTATATTATCAGCTAATTATGATATTTGAATACTAGAAGCCCAGTGCACAAATTTTGTGCACAGGAAGCAGGGTTCCTCAGCCCAGCCTGCACCCTCTCCAATTCAGAACCCCTTGGGGGACATCCCTCTTGTAATCTGGGACTGCTGGCTCTTAACCACTTGCCTGCCTGATCACCTGTAACCACCTCTGCCTGCCAGCCTGATTGCCCCAAACTGCCCTCCCTTGCTGGCCTGATCGCTCTTAACTACCCTCCTCTGCTGGTCTGACCCTCCCCTTCCAGCCCAATCATCCCTAACTGCCCTCCCCTGCAGGCCTGATATCCCCCTTACTGCTCTCTCTTAACTGCCTCTGCCTCAGCCCCTGGCTTTGTCCAGAAGAACATCCAGAATATGTCCAGTCTAATTAGCACATTACCCTTTTATTAGTATAGATATAGAGGTCTGGATGAAAAATATATATACATCATATTTTAGCTGATATTATAACAGAAAATCTTGGTGCTTTTTCCCAATTATTAATGCTTAACAGTCATAAATACCTAGCAATTTTATTCAATTATTAGAAACAATTCTAAATTGGTTACCCAGAAACTGATTGGCCATGTCCCAGGTAGCAAATGAATTAAAAGAAAATTTTTACTATCTTTGGAAAATTTATAGTTGACTCCACTAAAATGTTAGAGACACAGTAGCAAAATACCCATAATGAGTGGTAAAATCTTGCTTCTTAATGTTTTTTGTTATTGGCACAATATTTCTTATGTTTCATAAAATGATGTTCAGTCTGATTTTCCATGCATTTATACACTCTGATCCCTATATCTATCCTATTGCTGCACTCTGCCCTTTTGTCCAAAAGTCATATTTTGCATGTGTACTTTTGCTCAATTCACAAGGCTTAATTAGGTACAGAAAGCTTCTTGCCTGCTATCTTGTCTACTTTCTCATTGGAATTGGGCTATGTGTCTTCACCACTCACTCTTAATCTTTCCTTCAAATATTTATTTTTATTTGGAAAAGCTAACACCTATCCTATTCCCTTTCCTGCCTTACTTAATATGGGATAACATTAGGCTATCATTAGTCTGATAAAAACCAGACTCTACTTTAATATCATTTGTTTAACTGTTTTTGGAATACATATTGACAGAGAGAAGATAGATTTTGAAGTTCAAGGCAATTGAGTGAAATAATGTGAAAATTACTCCTATTACTTTGAGTCTGATTCATCAAACAGCTAAAGAGGGCATCATAGGAATTAAAATTAATGAGCATTCTCTTGTTTCTCTACAAAGATACCTGGTAAGTCCCCAACTGTTATGTATTACAAGGAAAATGTTCAAAGCTAAATTTCTGGCTGCATAGCAGGAGGCTGAATATTTAATAGTGAGGTTAAAGATAAGTTAAATAATTTTCGTGATGGCTGACATCTGTGAAGTCCTGTGAGTCTCTATATTCTTTAAATTGAACATGCATAAAACAGTTAGTAAAGTTTCATTCCCTTGAGGAAGAAAGTCTCATACATCATTTACACCAGATTTGAAGCCTCAGGAGGTTCGATTGGTTCCCATTCTTGTCCCAGCTAGGAGATGCAGGTGAGTAAGTAACCCTGCTGACACCCTGACCTGACACAACATTCTCAAGCAGGTCCCTTGTCACCTACCCGATACATGGCTGGAAAAAAATTAGAGGGAACACTGACCATCCTGACCTGGTAGGATTGTTGTGAGGCAAAGGCCACACTAAAATATCAATGCAACTGCAATATATGAATACATTAAAAAGGGTTCAGAGGTCAGACACAAAAATAACACAGCATGTTAAAAACAGACTTATGTAGAAAGATTAAAGGGACTTAAATTATGTAGCTGTGAGCAGTGAAAGCTGAGGACAAATAGAAGAACACACTTCAGGATCGTAAAACACCCGTCCTTTGTTTTGTTCCATACAATCAATAATAAATGGTTTTCACATCAGGGATAAATTATCTCTTCCCTTAGAAAAAAGTGCCTGACCTCTGTAGACACCTTAGATGTGATATTTGTAGTATCTAATAGATTAAAGAAAAAAAAATATCATATCCATTGGTCTATCCCAGTAACATACTCCAGAAGTCAAAGCAGTTTAAGCCTGATTTTCCAAAATTATGTCTATGGTTACACTGGGCAGCACACACTCAAAACACTGGACTTATCATATGTGGGTACAAAGTGCCAGTATGCACCAATGTACAAAGCTTAAAGTTAATTATATAATGATTATTTTAACTGGTTATTACAGATATATTTAACATACTTCCAAAATACAAAATGAATTAGAAAATTATTACCACAATTACTATTTTTAGTTGCACAAAAAAAGCGTATTTGGGATCTATGTTACTTCAATGCGTAGGCTGGTAAAACAATATTCTCAAGTGCAGGTGAGATCTACAATCTGCTCTCATTTGGGGGACCATGTGATGAAAACCAAACATTGTTTCACTAATAGAAAGATGTGAACAGGAGACCAGAAGGCTAGTCAACCTTAATTGCTCTGAAAGGTCAGAGCTAATCACTCACTGTTTAGTTGAAACATTGTTAGCTGAAGCAACCTCTACCTGTTTGTTTTATGTTAATTTCTGTTCTTGTAATTTCCTGCCTAAAGGCTAAGGGTGTGTTGAAGTCTTAATAAAAGGGAGACAAAGACCAGA
This sequence comes from Lasiurus borealis, assembly GCA_004026805.1. Lineage (NCBI taxonomy): Eukaryota > Metazoa > Chordata > Mammalia > Chiroptera > Vespertilionidae > Lasiurus > Lasiurus borealis. The sequence continues at coordinate 117,423 of PVJN01001802.1, forward strand.
GTAAGAGGTAGTCCTTTCCACTAGAGGAAGGCTCCCACTTGGCCCCCCAATATCACCAAATTAATACTTTTCTAGTCTCTCTTTTTATTTGTGTGGGCCTCCTCCAGAACCTGAACCCTGAATGGGAACCCTGAGCCACGTGAAACGTGGAAAGGGCCCCCCACACATTTACATTTGAATGCACCAATATAATCAAAGCTAATGGTGCTTTGTTTTTTTTGTTTTTGTTACAGCTTTGTTTTTCACTACTAACTTGTAAGACTGCTTAAATTGTTGACTTGTTTAAAGTGCCTAATTACTCATGTGGTGGCTGTTACCAATACAGGATACACAGACAGCTATTGTGTCCCAGCTGATGTTACAATAGTAAATGAGACCTGATTACTGTACATTGCTTTTCAATGCTGTTAATTTGCATGTTTGAATAAGCCTGTTGGGACTCCATTTTGCAGCTATTGCTCTTTGTACTCTGCTTGGGATCTCTTTGGAAAACAGTATGAAATTGTGTTTGTTTGTTTTTTTTTCTTCTATTCCTCAGAATAGACAGTTTGGAGCTGCTGACACCATGGCCATTATGTATTGCACCATTATGTATTGTGGCCCATTATATATTGGATTGTTAACTTATTTTTCTTTTTCTTTCTTTTTCTGTCCTTAGTGCTTAGTTTGTGTATATTATTTAATAATCCTCTTAAATGTGAAAACCACCATTTGTATATGATTGTTAATGAGAAGTACAGAAGAGTTTTAAGAAAATAAAATATTCACTAGCTGGGTTGATATACTTCTGGAATTAATTTTATAAGTGGTAATGGAAATAAATGACTCTTCCTTCAAAAAACTAAGTAATAAAATGGTTTTTGTTATTTCAACTCAATGACTATTCAGTCCATTAGGACTCAATAAAATGCTAACAAGTTAGTCACTGAAAAAAATATTTTAAATTTTGTATTTCCATTTTATTTGCCAGTCAATTAAACAAAAATAATAAAATTTATATTCATCAACATACAAATATATTTCAAATTTAAAAATCAGTCAATATATTTAATGTAGCATGATGTACATTAAATGTCTAAGTAAAATCAGCTTCCAGCATTTTCTGTGGTAGAGGATTTGCCTGGCACTCACATATACCATATGTGACAGAGTTAATAATTCTTATGAATAAATAGCACAGTATTTTGCACATATTTTCAATAAAAAAAGTGTTTTAAAAAATATTCTAAATTCCTTTCCAATTGGATTTGCCTTGATTTTTCTGTAAGAAAGATAATAGCAGGGTGATTTTAACTTTTTAATTGAATTTATTGAGATAACATCTATACTAATAATAGCCTAGGGCTGTCTTGAACAGAGGGACAACCAATGCACAGGCAGAGGGTATTAGTCTCTGGCCTAATGACTTTGCTGCTGCCTCTGTGGTTGATTCCAGCAGTATCTGGGCCCTCCCCTCTGTGGACCAGAGGCCCTTTTCCTGCTACCATGTTCCCAGGATCTTTTAGATGCATTTGTGATTTTGCTGTATTAGGTTAAAATTTTAGAATTCTGAGGTTGATTTAAAGGTATAAATTTGTGAATGGTGTAGCCCAGAGAAGGTTAAAATAAAGGCCAACTAGGTTCCAAGATACCTTGTAAGAAAAAGCAAGAGAAAAGTCTTTCCAATTAACTCTTTTTTTTTTATTTTCCCCCTATTGTCCTCCCCACCCCCCAGTACATGCCCTCACCTATCCCCCGCCCCAGCCTTCCCCCATTGCCCTGTCTCCACTGTCTATGCCTACACACATGCATACAAGTCCTTCTGTTGATCTCCTATAGACCCCTCCTCCCCAACTTTCCCTGCCTTCCCACTATAGCACAACAGTCCATTCATTGCTTATTTGCCTCTGCATCTGCTTCCTTCCCTTAACCCCCTGTTTCTTGTCTTTAAAAACATCTTACCCCTATATGCTAGAACTAAATCCACCAGAGCAAAAGAAAAATGATTGAGTCCCAATTTCAATGTCCAATAGCTTTGAGTCCCAGTTTCAATGTCAGATAGTTCCTTATGTGTACATGTCATCAATGGTATCTGGATAATGTACAGATGGTGGCAATGCTGGTTTGGTATTGTGTATCCTGTAGCAATGCTCAGCTACTAACTGCTCACATGGCAAGGCGTCGTCAGCATCTTCCATCTCTGGACTTTTTCTCCTTTTGTCTTCATGGTTGGAGCAGACCTGTCATTCCTCTCTGTTGCAGGAGTCCACTTGGTCTTGGAGTTGATTTCTGAAAGTATATAAACATATTCTCGACCAAGAGTTAATACAGGATTTGAAACAAAGTAATAAAAAGCTATAAAAATTTCAAGGGACAAAGAACTTGTTTCTTACAGTTTTCTTGTCTCCTCTGGCTGATAGAGTTTTCCAAGGGCAAAAAGAGAGGCAGAACTTGCTAAACTCCAAAGGGCAGAGAGATTTACAGGGTCCCATCCCTTCCTGTGACCTCATAGTTCCACAAGGACTAGCTGAGGCAGAACTAAGGCTATGGGGTTAAGACTAGTACATTTTCTCACAGCTTGTGTAAGGCAAAATAGAAAGATTGCCAGATTTTTATGACTTTCCTGGGTGATCTCTGCTAACTTCTCATAATTAACTGCTTTGTGGGCTGCCTTTTTCAGCCCTTCTAGCAAGCAGAAAATCATGTAGTCCCAAAATCTCCAACCTGTCTGCCCTTCCTTATAGATTTATAGTAAAATTCTGTCAGGGACATCACCTGCTCTGAATAGAGGGGGGCTGCCAGCGAAGGGTATCTGCATGGCCCTGGGTATGAAGCCAGATTTGGCACCAGCAATATCCCAAAGGGGGCACTTTAAGGATAGTGCCCAAGTAGGGTAGGGGGAGCTGAAAACTCCTCTGGAGCAGGTGGGGGATAGGGTAGTAGGCTCTCAGCCTGCTAAAATAGAAGATACCTAGGCTAGGGAACCAGGGGATGGTCAGAGAAATCAAAAGTAATAATGACAATTTAAGATCCTCTAGTGGCTTAGAGTAAAGAAGAAAAAATCTGGGAGGAAGAGCAGCTGTTACAGAGAGAATGATATGTCCTTGAATGTGAAAAGCCTGGATATACAGAATCTCAGACCACTTTCCTTGTTTCCCTTGCTAGGACAGAGTAAATGGTTAATTCAAAAAGTATGTTTGGAGGCGGGACATCGGCAGGGAGAGGAGGGAGAGATAAGTTTTTGTTAATTTTTGGCTAGTTTCTTCAAGGCCACAAGCTGTCTATAAAGCACAATAAATTTTTCTGTGCCCTATTTATTTCCTCTAACCCTTCCAAAACACATAGAGAAAATCTCATTGTCCAGCCAGATTAAAAGGTTCCTATCTCCAGGCCTGGCAGGGCAGGGTTACTGGGTGGTGCTTCTTGCGCTTCATGGGAATATTCAGCAAAGAAACTTTAAAATATATTTTATTGGCCTTACTAGAAAATAATTAATGCTATAGTCAAGACCAAATCTCAAGGTTATTGATACCTTTTCTTGAAAGCAAACGTATATTTAAAGTGTATTCATAAAGTTAATCCAAGAAATGCTGACTGTTTACTTTTTAATAATCAATGAAAAATTAAAGTTTCCAAAAGTAAAGAATTATACTTAATAGAAGGTTATACAATTTTAAAGGACATAGTGTGATTATTATAATCATATATTCATAAACCCCATCTACCCTGGTTATATATCTTGTATGTCTTCTTTGGCTTGCCATTTTTGGTTATCTGTTAGGATCTTCCTAGAGGACATAACCTTGTCTTTCCCTTCCTTCCCCAAGCCTAATCCTGACAGCATCTGTGACTGTATTGAAGATCTTTTCTTTCAGGTGGCCCTCCAGGCTTTCAGTCCACAAGAAATTTCCCTGCATACTCTTGTCATCCTCCGTCTTCTTTTCCAGTCTGACTAAGAGTTACTTTTCTCCACAGATTGGAACACAGCTTCTGAGAGATAGGACTGCTACAGCGGTTGTCTGTAGTTTTCTCTGAAACTCCTGCTGTTTCTATTTCTTCTCTCTATAGAAATTTTCTCCCTGTGCTTCACAATAGGGGGAGAGGGGGGCAGCACAGCCAAGACACTTGGTTAGGGGGTGGGGCCAGATGCCCTGTTCTTAGTTACAAAGAAGCCTGTGGAAAAATCAAGGTTGCTGCCTGAAAAGAGAACAGACAGGAAGGCAAGGGCCTGATGCGCAAGCCACTACTACAGCTTTGCTATGGGCAAACTGTCTCTACCAGCAGCCCAGATGTGTTTGGCTTGCCGCAAGGAGCCAACCAATAGTGAGAGACAGAGATGGCAAGGCCCTACAACTGGTAAACAGGGTTAACAGAAAAGGATAAAGGAAAGATACTCTCTATAGACCAGAGAGCTTTCAGGGATTTCAGACTCTCCTTGAGAGGAGGAGTCTGACTGAGGGACTGGCCAAAACCCCACTGGGTTGGAAGGACCTGAGTCAATATGTTGAACCCATAGACTGAAGTTTGCTGGGCAAAGGTGCAAGCTCAGTTGTGTAGGGGTTAAGCTGCCTGTTTGCAGCAAACAAACTTACTCTCATGCCAAAATACATTTTAGGGAAATTGATCAGACTGTGTTTACAGCTAGAAAGAAGAACTGACTGCCACACACAAGCTCTGACAGTGACTTACAGAGAACTGTACAAGGTAACTCCCCTGCTACACTCCCAGGTGCCAATTGTAGTCAAGAGCATAGATCACCCTGCATGGCATTAAAGCAATGCCCTACACTATGGACTTAGATGATGACTTCTTCTTGTGAACATGGCTCCAGAGAGACAAGGACAATTTTGCTTTGTATAGAAAGGTCAAAAATGGACTTTAGTCACCTCCCTGAAATGTTTGTATAGCCCTACCACATGTCATGTTTGGTAGCAGAAAATTTGGCTGCCTAAAATGGCCATAGTGCCAATGTTGTACTTTATTATGTCAATATGTTATATTAACCTTTGATTCTCTTACACATCTGAACAGAGCTATTACCAATTGCTATAAACCTATGTAAGTCTAAAGACATTAGTAGTCTTTGGGAGTAACTGGAAAATGTCCATTTTCCCACACTAGACATCATTGTTATGGCCCTATGTTAACTGTCCTAGAAGAGGGTTATGTAGGATTGAACCCCAAAAGAAGGGATGGGCACTTCGCTGTCAAAAGGGCAGGTGTCCAATGAGCAAGAAAAATGAGATCTTAAATAAGGACAGAATATTTTCTCCTTATATAATTCCTCCAAAATATGGCAATAATTAATAAATGAACCATGGCAATGCATTTATTTGCATAAATTCAGTAAGACCGATTTTCAATAGTGGTTTTATTGATCAAAAACTTTAGCTAGAGTATCCTGTTTTAAAGAGTCCTGTCTGAACTCTGAAGACTTGAAGCCAATAAGAGTGCCACAGAAATGGTCTAGTATCCTGCTTGGTAGCCCTATAAATGTATGGTGCTGGAACATCAGGCCCATACCTTACCATCACTGGCAACTGGTCAGAGAAGAAGCAGAGCAATAAAGACACCTTTATATCACCGTGGAACCCTCACACACTCTAGGCCACAACAATTAGGAGGGTTACTGAGATGGCCCTTTTTTAAAGCCTAGAGCATAGGACTGAGTAGAGACACTGCAGATAAGGAATTCACCCAACTCTGCAGATACTTCAGGCAGGCCTGATGGAAACCGGATGGCTTGGTATCCTGGCCCTAACAGGGCACATTAAGATTCAATCATGAAATTCCAGAAAAGGTTGTCAGTTACCATTCTTATTGTGTTTATGCAAATAATCAGGCCAAATTAAATACAAAAGATAAATTAGTCTTGATTTGGTTCTTTTAATAAAGAGAGGGATAATCTTATTTTATTTATTTTTTCCATTGTTTATTAATGCATTACATGTGTACATATCTTCCCATTGCCTCCCCCACTCCACTCTACTGTATGCCTTCAACACCCAGTGGCTTGCGTCCATTGGTTATGCTTATATGCATGCATATGTGTCCTTTGGTTGATCACTTATCTACCCAACTTCTCCCTAACCTTCCAACAGTAATTGGACAGTCTGTTTGATGTTTTACTGCCTCTGTAACTATCTTTTTGTTCATCAGTCTATAATGCTCTTTATTATCCATAAATAAGTGAGATCATGTGGTGTTTTTCATTCATTGACTGGCTTATTTCACTTAGCATAATGCTCTACAGTTCTATCCAGGTTGCTGCAGATAGTAAGAATTCCTTCTTTTTATGGCAGCATAGTATTCTATTGTGTAGATATACCATAGTTTTCTGATCCAGTCATCTGCAGATGGGCTATTTCCAAATATTAGCTATGGTAAATTGTGCTGGTATGATCATAGGGGAGCATATATCTTTTCTGATTGGTGTTTCTAGTTTCCTAAGATAGATACCTAGGAGTGGGATTACTGGGTCAAATGGGAGTTCCATCTTTATTTTTTTTAAGGAAACTATACTGTTCTCCACAGTGGCTGCACCAGTCTGCATTCCGAGCAGCAGTGCACAAGGGTTCCTTTTTTTCTGCATTCTCACCAACACTTGTCCTTTGTTGATTTATTGATGATAGCCATTCTGAGAGGTGTGAAATGCTATTGCATTATTGTTTTGATTTTGAACTCTTGTATAATTAGTAACTTTGAGCATGTTTTCATGTGTCTCTTGGCCTTCTTGCTGTCTTTCAAAAAGATTTTATTTAGGTCCATTGCCCATTTATTTATTTATTTATTTATTTATTTATTTATTTTTAATATATATATTTTATTGATTTTTTACAGAGAGGAAGGGAGAGAGATAGAAAGTCAGAAAGATGCATGAGAGAGAGACATCAATCAGCCATCTCCTTCATGCCCCAAGTGGAGATGTGCCCGCAAGCAAGATACATGCCCCCAAGCGGAATCGAACCTGGGACCTTTCATTCCGCAAGCCGACACTCTATTCACTGAGCCAAACCGGTCTCCACCCATTGCCCATTTTTTATTGGATCATTTATCTTCCTTTTATTAAGTTGTGTAAGTTGGCTGTAGATGTTGGAGATTAACACTTCATCAGTGATAACATTTGCAAATATGTTCTCCCATACAGTGGGCTTTCTTGTTGTTTTGTTGATGGTTTCTTTTGCTGTGAAAATGCTTTTTATTTTGATGTGGTCCCATTTGTTTATTTTCTCTTTAGATTTCATTGCCTAGGAGCATATCAGTGAAGAAGTTCCTTCAACATATGTCTGAGATTTTGTTGCCTATGGATTCCTCTAGTATTTTTATGGTTTCCCATTTTATGTTTAAGTTTCTGTATCCATTTTGAGTTTATTTTTCTGTATGGTGTAAGTTGGTGGTCTAATTTCTTTTTTTTCTTTTTTTGCATGTATCTGTCCAATTTTTCTAACACTACTTATTGAAAAGATTGCATTGACTATATTGTATATCCATGCCTCCTTTGTCAAATATTAATTAAGCATAGTGGCTTGGGTCAATATCTGGATTCTCTTCTATTCCATTATCTATATGTCTTTTCTTGTGCCAGTACCAGGCTGTTTTGAGAACAGGGGCTTTGTAATACAGCTGGAAATCTGGTATTGATATACCATCTACTTTATTCTTTTTTCTCAGGATTGCTGTGGCTATTTGGGGTCTTTATTTGTGCCAGATGAATCTTTGGAGAGTTCTTTCTAGATCTGTGAAATCTGCCTTTAGTATTTTAAAGGGGAATACATTGAAACTATAGATTGCTTTGGGTAGAATGGACATTTTAATGATGTTGATTCTTCCAATCCATGAGCATGGTATGCTTTTCCACCTGTTTACATATTCCTCTATCTATTTTTTTCAGTGTCCTATAATTTTCCACTTATAGGTCTTTTACCTCCTTAGTTAAGTTTATTCCTAAGTGTCTTAATGTTTTTGGTGTGATGGTAAATGCTTTTTAGTCTCTCTTTCTGTAAATTCACTATCCGTGTATAGAAATGCCATAGATTTCTTGGCATTAATTTTGTATCCCGCTACATTGCCAAATTCATTTATTAAGTCTAATAGTTTTTTATTGGAGTCTTTCAGGTTATTTATGAAAATACCATGTCATCTGCAAATGACAACTTACTTCATCTTTTCCAATTTGGATGCCTTTTATTTCTTCTTCTTGTATAATTGCAATGGCTAATACTTCCAGTACTATGTCAAATAGGAGTGGTGAAAGTGGGCATTCCTGTATTGTTCCTATTCTTAGGGGAAATGATTTTATTTTTTGCCTATTGTATATGATGCTAGCTGTGGGTTTATCATATATGGTTTTTATTATGTTGAGATATGATGCCTCTATTTCCATCCTGTTGAGAGTTTTTATCAAGAAAGGGTATTGGATTTTGTCAAATGATTTTTCTGCATCAGTTGATATGACTATGTGATTTTTATCTCTCAATTTTTTTATGTGATGTACCACGTTTTTTGATTTGCAGATATTGTACTATCCTTGCATTCCTGGGATAAATCCTAGTTGGTCATGGTGTATTATCTTTCTGATGTACTGCTGTATCTGACTTGCTAGTGTTTTGTTCAGGATTTTAACATTCATGTTCATGAGGGATGTTGTCCTGTAATTCTCTTTCATTATGTTGTCTTTATCTGGTTTTGGTATTATGGTGATGCTGCCTTCATAGAAGGTAATTATAAATGTTCCTTCTTCTTGAATTTTTTGGAATAGTCTGAGGAGGACAGGTTTTAATTTTTCCTTTAATGTTTGGTAAAGCTCCCCTGTGAAGCCATGTGGCCCTGGGCTTTTGTTTGTTGCAAGCTTTTTTATTTCTTCCATAGTTATTGGCCTATTGAGATGTTTAGATTTTTCCTGATTGAGTTTGGAAGGTTATATTTTTTCTAAGAATATCTCCATTTCCTCCAGGTTGTCCAGTTTATTGGAATAGAGTTGTTCATAGTATTTTTAAACAATCTTTTGTATTCTGCATAAGAAAACATGACCCATATATCTGCTGTCTACAAGAAACCCACTTCAGAAAAAAAAAGATGCACAGAGACTGAGGGTGAAGGGATGGAAAAAGATTTTTCAGGCAAAAGGAAATGAAAAAAAAAGCTGGGGTATCAATACTTAGGGAAAAAAGAATCAGCTCTTGGTTTCATTGATTTTTTTTATATTTTTCTTTTGGTCTCTATGTCATTTATCTCTACTCTGATCTTTATTATTTCCTTCTTCTGGTTGCACTGGGCTTTTCTTGTTGCTCTATTTCTAACTCTTTGAGATGTAGTGTTAAGTGATTTATTGCCATTGTTTCTTGTTTTATTTCAGCAGAGTTGTAGAGTTATGAACTTCCCTCTCAAGACTGTTTTCAATGTGTCCCATATATTTTGGATTTTTGTGTTTTCATTGTCATTTGTTGTCATGATGTGTTTTTTTTTTATTTCTTCCTTGATCTCTCTGCTTACCCAGTCACTGTTTAATAGCATGGTGTTTAGTCTCCATGTATTTGATTTCTTTAGATTGTTTTTATTGTAGTTGATTTCCATTTTTATGCCACTGTGATCTGAGAAGATGCTTGATATCATTTCTATCTTCTTGAATTTGAAGAGACTTTTCCTGTGGTCCAACATATGGTCTATCTTTGAAAATGACACATTTGCACTTGAGAAAAATATATATTCTGTGTCTTTGGGGTGAAATGTTCTGAAGATGTCAATAAATTCCATCTGGTCTAGTGAGTCATTTAGGATTGGTTTCTTTGCTGATTTTTTGTTTAGAGGATTTGTCCAAAGGTGATAGTGAGGTATTAAAGTCTTCTACTATGATTGTATGGCTGTCAGTCTCTCCCTTGATATCCTCCTGGAGATTTTTTGTTCATTTGAATGTTCCTGTATTGGGTGTTCATATGTTTACCAGAGTTATTGCTTCTTGATGTATTGCTCCCTTTAATATTATGAAGTGGCTTTCCTTATCTCTTCTTATGTCTTTCACTTTGAATCTAATTTGTCAGTTATAAGTATTGGTACCACAACTTTTTTTTTTCATTTACATTTGCCTGAAAAATCTTTTTCCATCCCTTCACCCTCAGTCTCTGTGCATCCTTTTTTTAAATTTTTTTCTGAAATGAGTTTCTTGTAGACAGCAGATATATGGGTCATGTTTTCTTATCCAATACATTGACCTATGATGGGGGCATTAAATCCATTTACAGTTAAAGTTACTATTGATAGGTACTTATTTGCTGCCGTTTTTATTCTTTATCCTTGTGTTTCTTCTTCGCTTCCTTTTTTTTTTTTTAAATAGCAGCCCCTTTAGCATTTTCTTGCATTGCTGGTTTGGTGATAATAAATTCCCTTAGTCCTTTTTTTGTCTGTGAAGCTCCTGATTTCACCTCTAATTTTGATTGATAGCCTTGATAGGTACAGTATTCTTGGATTCAGACCCTTCCTTTGCATGACTTCGTATATTTCATTCCATTCCTTCTGACCTGATAAGTTTCTTTTGAGAAATCAGTCGCTAGTTTGATGGGGGTTCCTTTGTAGGTAACTGTCACTCTTTGGCCACTTTGAAGATTCTTACTTTGTCTTAGGTGTTTGCCAATTTAATTATAATGTGCTTTAGTTTTGGTCTTTTGGGATTCATTTTGCTGGGGACTCCATAAACTTCTTGGATTTGTGTGGACTTTTTCTTCCCTATATCAGGGAAGTTGTCCCAAAGTTCCCTTAGACTCTTCTCCAGCTTTTTAATTTTTTTTTCTCCCTAGGAGCTGCTCTACTTAAGTATTTTTTCCTACCTTATTTTCTAACTCACTAATGCGGTCCTCTGCTTCTTCTAATCTACTTTTGATTCTTTCCATTGAGTTCTTTACAGCAGCGATAAAATTTTTCATTTCTGCTTGGTTCTTCTTCATTTCCTCTTGGTTCTTACTCATATTGTTAAATTTTCTTCCATTCTTTTCAGCCACCTTATGACCATTTCTCTGAATTCTTTCTCTGTCAGGTTTCTAGCCTCCATTTATTTCCTTTTTGTGATGCCTACTTTATTTTATTTTATTTTTTTAATGTGGGATGTTTCTTTGTCTCCCCATGATCTCTTTTCTCTGGGTGTCTAGTTATGTAGTTCTCTCTCTCCTGCATCGATTTAAGTGCACAAAATACAGCACAGCCAGGTAAAATGCACAAGGCACTAAACAGAAATGTATTCATGATATTAATAATCACAAATAGAGATGACTACCAGAGAGATCCAAATTAGGGGATAGAAAAGAAATAAGAGAGAAAAGAATAAGAAAAAAGAAAAGAAGAGAAAAGAAAAGAAAAGGGAAGAAAAGAAGAGAAAAGAAAAGGGTGCCAAAATGAAATTGGGATATGGGAGGGAAAAAAAAGTAAGTGAGGAAAGAAAGAGAATAAGAAAGAGAAGGGGAACAAACTATATATATGGGGAGAAAATTCTCATAGAACAGCCACTAATCCCAAAAAATGCCAACACAAGTACCTGGAGATTAATTCAAACTACAAACAACACCTAATATCAAGCAAGGCAAGGGAAAACAGAAGCAATAAGCAAATAAAAACAAAGCAAACAAAACAAAATACAAAGAATATGCAAAACAATCTCACAAAAAAAGCATAAAAATTGATATAGTCAACATTCAACAAACAACAATGAATGGACAGAGAGTAAAACAATTTTTTGTATAGTGATGACAGGGAAGAGAAGTGGGTATGGACTTGGAGCAGGGGTTTGAAAATTAGATATATAAATAGGGTGAAATTTTTACAGGAGGTAAAAAGAAATAATAGGAAAAATCTAAGGTAGGAAAGGGGTAAGAGAAACAGGACAAACAAAAGAGGAAAAGTTAGGAAGAGAATGATGACATAAAGGTAGAGTTGAGATAGAGTAAAATGATACTGAAGGAAAGATGAAAATAGAATATAGAACTCTAATCCCAAAGTAAAAGAAAAAAATATATATATTTTTTTAAAAAGGTAAATAAGTAGTGGTAATAATACGGGTTGAAAATAAACATGTAATAATTAAAAAATTAAAATCAAGTAAGGAAAAAAGAAAGTAATTAGTTCCTTAAGTAAAAGATTAAAAAATAAAATGTGCTGTAGTGAAGGCCATTCACTTCCTCTGTTGTTCTGTTTGGCATGCCTCTTTCCCTGTCAGGAGTATTGAAGTTTCCCACATCCCACTGGTGTTCCCAGAGGAATAATTTTAAGGAGAAAAAATTACATTTCAATAATAGTTATTAGAACTAAAATGTTTCTTGGTCTTCTACTGGATCATTTGTTACAGTTTGTATCCACCAGGTCACAAGGTCACCTCCTTCTGTGCCCAGGCTTCATTGTTCCTCTTACAGACAAGGATCTCTTGGCTCTGAAAGAAAACTCTGCCGATCTTCAGCATTGAAGTAGCCAGAGAAGCCCACCGATGTCCATTTTTCCTAAAAGACTTCAGAGCCGGCATCTTTGAGGTAATATATTAGGCAATAAGACATACATGAGCAGAGCAAGGACAATGGGCCAATTGGCACTACCAGATGTAATTAAGTCTTTCTACTTCTACGTATATGAAATAAAGGGCTTAGACCAAACCATCTGGTCTCAGGCACTCACCCATGGGACATCAACACAAAAGGCTAAATTAATTGTCATTATTAAGCTCTCTGGTAAGCAAAAAACATATCAGTAACAGTTTATACTAATAGCAAGTATGCATTTGCCACGGCTCATGTACACAGTGCTATTTACAAGAAACAGAGACTTTTAACTTTAGCTGGGAAGGACATCAAAAATAAGAAAGAGATTCTGGCTTTACTAGAAAACATCTGCCTACCTAAATTAATGACATTGGTCCACTGTAAGGGACATCAGAAAGGAGACTCCCCAGAAGCAAGAGGCAACCAAGCTGTGGATGAAGTGGCCCCAGATGCTGCCGTAAAAACCATGGGGCCTTTATAGATTCTAGTGACTCTTACAGACCCTTACCTATCTGACTAAGACAGAAACATCCACCATAATAGCTAAGAAGTGCCTCCAGGAAATAGTCCCCAGATTTAGAAAAATTATCAAAAATTGAAATCCTTAATCAATCTTTACTCATATTCTTACAGGCTTTACAGTCCACCCAAAGAGCAGTCCA
>PVJN01001803.1:0-30000 GCA_004026805.1 Lasiurus borealis
TGTAGATGTACCACAGTTTTCTGATCCACTCATCTGCTGACGGGCACCTAAGCTGTTTCCAAATTGTAGCTATTGTAAATTGTGCTGCTATGAACATAGGGGTGCATAAATCCTTTCTGATTGGTGTTTGTGATTTCTTAGGATAAATTCCTAAGAGTGGGATTACAGGGTCAAATGGGAGATCCATTTTTAGTTTTTTGAGGAAATTCCATACTGTTCCCCTCAGTGGCTGCACCAGACTGCATCCCCACCAACAGTGCGCAAGGGTTCCTTTTTCTCCGCATCCTCGCCAACACTTGTCGTTTGTTGATTTGTTGATGATTGCAATTCTGACAGGTGTAAGATGTTATCACATTGCCTTTTGATTTGCATCTCTCAGATAATTAGTGACTTCGAACATGTTTTCATGTGTCTCTTGGCCTTCCTTCTGTCGTCTTTTGAAAAGGTTCTATTTAGGTCCTTTGCCAATTTTATTATTGGATCGTTTATCTTCCTTTTATTAAGTTGTATAAGTTGGCTGTAGATGTAGGAGATTAAACCTTTATCAGTGATAACATTTGCAAATACGTTCTCCCATACAGTGGTCTTTCTTGTTGTTTTGTTGATGGTTTATTTTGCTGTGCAAAAGCTTTTTATTTTGATGTAGTTCCATTTGTTTATTTTTTTCTTTAGTTTCCATTGCCTTTGGAGCAGTATCAGTGAAGAAGTTCTTTAGGCATATGTCTGAGATGTTGCTGACTCTGGATTCCTCTAGTATTTTTATGATTTCCTGCTAATGTTTAAGTCCTGTATCCATTTGGAGTTTATTTTTGTTATGATGTAAGTTGGTGATCCATTTTCATTTTTTGCATGTATCTGTCCAATTTTCCCAACACCATTTATTGAAGAGGCTATCTTGGCTCTATTGTATGTTCATGCCTCTTTTGTCAAATATTAGTTAAGCATAGTGGTTTGGGTGGATATCTGCATTCTCTATTCTATTTGTCTATTCTTGTGCCAGTACCAGGCTGTTTTGAGAACAGCTGCTTTGTAATATAGCTTGAAATCTGATACTGAGATACCACCTACTTTATTCTTTTTTCTCAGAATTGCTGTGGCTATTTGTGGTCTTTTTTTGTTCCAGATGAATCTATGAAGAATTCCTTCTAGTCTGTGAAATATGTCATTGGTATTTCAATGGGTAGTGCATCGAATCTATAGATTGCTTTGGGTAGTATGGACATTTTAATGATGTTGATTCTCCCAATTCATGAGCATGGTAAGTTCTTTCATCTGTTAACATCTTCCTCTATCTCTTTTTTCAGTGTCCTGTACTTTTCTACATATAGGTCTTATACCTATTTAGTTAGGATTATTCCTAGGTATCTTAATTTTTTTGGTATGATGGTAAATGAGATTGTTTTTTGAGTGTCTCTTTCTATAATTTCACTATTAGTATATAGAAATACCACAGATTTCTTGGCATTAATTTTGTATCCTGCTATATTGCCAAATTCCTTTATTAATTCAATTAGTTTTGGGATGGAGTTCTTTGTTTTTTTTATGTACAGTTTCATGTCATCTGCAAATAAGGACAGCTTTACTTCTTCTTTTTCAATTTGGATGCCTTTTATTTCTTCTTCTTGTCTAATTGCAATGGCTAATACTTCCAATACTATGTCAAACAGGAGAGGTGAATGTGCGCATCCCTGTCTTGTTCCTGTTCTTAGGGGAAATGGTTTTAGTTTATTCCCACTGAGTATGATGTTAGCTGTGGGTTTATCACATATGGCTTTTATGATGTTGAGGTATGATCTTTATATTCCCACTTTGCTGAGAGTTTTTATCAAGAAAGGGTGTTGGATTTTGTCAAATGCTTTTTCTGCATCAATTGATATGACTATATGATTTTTATCTCTCAATTTGTTTATGTGATGTATCATGTTTATTGATTTGTGGATATTATACCATCCCTGCATTGCTGGGATGAAGCCTACTTGGTCATGGTGTATGACCTTTCTGATGTATTGCTGGATGCAATTTGTGACAATTTTGTTGAGGATTTTGGCATCTATGTTCATGAGATATATTGGTCTATAATTCTCTTTCATTGTATTGTCTTTATCTGGTTTTGGTGTTAGGATGATGCTGGCTTCATAGAAGGTGTTTGGAAGTGTTCCTTCTTCTTGAATATTTTTGAATAGTCTGAAGAGGATAGGTTTTAATTTTTCCTTGAAAGTTTGGTAAAACTCTCCTGTGTAGCCATCTGGTCCCGTGTTTTTATTTGCTGAAAGCTTTTTGATGATTGCTTCAATTTCTTCCATAGTTATTGGACTATTGAGATGTTTAGATTCTTCCTGATTGAGTTTTGGAAGGTTATATTTTTCTAGCAATATGTCCATGTCTTGCATGTTGTCCAATTTGTTGGGATAGAGTTGTTCATAATATTTTTTCAAAATCCTTTGTATTTGGCAGGGTCTGCTGTTATTTCTCCTCTTTCATTTCTGATTTTGTTTATTTGGGTCTTCTCTCTTTGCTTCTTGGTGATCCTGGCTAGAGGTCCATCAATCTTGTTTATCCTTTCCAAGAACCAGTTCTTGGTTTTGTTGATCTTTTGAATTGTTTCTTTGGTCTCCATGTTGTTTATTTCCACTCTGATCTTCACTATGTCCTTCATTCTGCATACATTGAGCTTTTCTTGTTGCTCTTGTTCTAGCTCTTTGAGTTGTAGGATTAGGTAATTTATTACCATTGTTTCCTGTTTTTTTGCAATGGGCTTGTAGGGCTATTAACTTTCCTCTTAAGAGTGCTGTATGCCATAAATTTTGTATTTTTGTGTTGTCATTGTCATTTGTTGCCATGATGTTTTTTATTTCTTCCTTGATCTCTCTGCTTAACCAGCCATTTAATAGCATGCTGTTTAGTGTCAATAGTTTGATTTCTTTATATTGTTTTTATTATAGATGATTTCCAGTTTTATGTCACTGTGGTCTGACAAACTGCTTGATATGATTTCTATCTTCTTGAATTTGAAGAGACTTTTCTCATGACCCAAAATATGATCTATCTTTTAAAATGACTCATGTGCACTGGAGAAGAATGTATATTCTGTGGCTTTGGGGTGAAATGTTCTGAAGATGTCAATTAATTCCATCATGGTCTAGTGAGTTATTTAGGATTGATGTTTCTTTGCTGATTTTTTGTTTAGAGGATTTTTTCAGTGGTGACAATGGGATACTAAAGTCTCCTACTATGATTATATTGCTATCAATCTCTCCCTTAATATCCTCCAGGAGTTTTTTTTTATGTATTTAGGTACTCCTATATTGGGTGCATATATGTTTACCAGAGTTATTTCATCTTGTTGGATTGTTCCCTTTAGTATTATGAAGTGGCCTTCTTTATCTCTTATTATGTCCTTCACTTTGACATCTAATTTGTCAGATATAAGTATTGCAACCCCAGCTTTTTATTTCATTTCCATTTGCCTGAAATACCATCTTCCATCCCTTCACCCTCAATCTGTGTGCATCTCTTTTCCTGAGGTGGGTTTCTTGCAGACAGCAGATATATGGATCATGTTTTCTTATCCAATCGGTTACCCCATGTCTCTTCATTGGAGCATTTAATCCATTTACATTTAAAGTTATTGATAGGTACTTATCTGTCACCATTTTTTAGTCTTACCCCAGACTTCCTTCCTCGCTTTCTATATATTTTTATTACAGCAGACCCTTTAACATTTCTTGCATTGCTGGTTTGGTGGTAATATATTCCCTTAGTCCTTTTTTGTCTGTGAAGCTTCTGATTTCAACTTCAATTTTGATTGAAAGCCTTGCTGGGTACAGTATTCTTGGATTCAGATGCTTCCTTTGCATGACTTTGTATATTTCATTCCTTTCCCTTCTGGTCTGATGAGTTTCTGTTGAAAAATCAGTAGCTAGTCTTATGGGTTTTCCTTTGTAGGTAACTTTCTGTTTCTCTCTGGCCACTTTTAAGATTCTTAATTTGTCGTTGGTGTTTGCCAATTTAATTATAATGTGCCTTGGTGTCGCTTTTGTGGGGTTCGTTTTGCTTGGGGCTCTGTGACCTTCTTGGATTTATGTGGGTTTTTTCTTTCCTATATTGGGGAAGTTTTCTGTTATTATTTCTTCAAACAGGTTCTAATCCTTGTTCAGTTTCCACTCTTTCTAGAACCCCAATTATGAGGATGTTTTTTGTTTGTTTGTTTGTTTGTTTGTTTTTGTGTGTGTGTGTGTGTTATCCCAAAGTTCTCTTAGGCTCTCCTCTTACTTTTAATTTTTTTTTCTAGAAGCTGCTGGACTTGGTTATTTTTTCCTACCATGTCCTTTAGCTCAGTGATGAGGTCTTCTGCTTCTTCTAGTCTACTTTTGATGCTTTCTATTGAGTTCTTTAAAGCAGTGATGTCATTTTTTATTTCTTCTTGCATTTATTCTTGCTTCTTCATTTCCTCTTGGTTCTTACTCATATTGTCAAATTTGTCTTCCATTCTTTTCCTCCACCTTATGATCATTTCTCTGAACTCTTTCTCTGGCAGGCTTATTTATGTTTCTATTTTGTTTACTTCCTTTTCTGGTGATACCTGCCTTTCTTTCCTATGCAGTTTGTTTCTTCTTCTGACCATGGTCTTTCTTCTCCGGGTGTCTGGTTATGTAGTTCTCTCTCCTACGTTGATTCAAAAGCACAAACTACAACAGGACTAGGTATAATACACAAGACACTGAACAGAAATTTATTCATGATGTTAATTATCACCAATAAGGTGACGACCAATGTAAGACAAATTAGGGGTAAGGAGAGAAAGAAGAAGAGGATAATGAAGAAAAAATAAAGGAAACAAGTGCCAAAATCAAATTGGGAGAAGGAGAAAAGAAAAATAAATAAATAAATGAACAAAAATACAATAAAATAATAAAATAAAACGGAGAAGAAGAAGAAGAAAAGAGAAAGCAAAAAAAAAGAGAGAAAAGAAAGAGGATACGAGAGAAAAGGGGAACAAAATATAGATGTCAGGAGAAAAGTCCAATAGAACAGTCACTAATCCCAACAAAGGCCAGCGACCAGTACCTGGAGATTAATACAACTACAAATAAAAACCGGTATCAAGGTAGGCAAAGAAAAGAGCAGTAGAAAACTAACCAAAATAAAGTAAACAAAAAGCAAAATAAAACAAGTAGAATAAGCTAAAACAATTTCAGAAAAAAGTACAAAAAATCTATATAATCACCGTTCAGGCAAATAGCAACAAAAGGACATAGAGAAAAACAATTTTTTTGATAGTGACAAAAAGAAGAGAG
This sequence comes from Lasiurus borealis, assembly GCA_004026805.1. Classification (NCBI taxonomy): domain Eukaryota; kingdom Metazoa; phylum Chordata; class Mammalia; order Chiroptera; family Vespertilionidae; genus Lasiurus; species Lasiurus borealis. The sequence goes on from PVJN01001803.1 coordinate 5,298, forward strand.
AGGTTTGTATGATTTTGTAGTAGGGGATTTGAAATTAGATATATGATTGGTGAAATTTTAACCAGGTAAAGAGAAAGAATAGGGAGAATCTAAAGTTTTAAAAGGGAAAGAGAAATAAGACAACAAAGTAGGGAAAGTTAGGAGAAAATGTTGGCATAAAGGTAGACTTGAGATGGAGTAAAATTATGCTAAAGTAAAGATGAAAATAGAATGTAGAACTCTAATCCCAAAGTAAAATAAAGAGAAAACAAAATGACACCTGTTTTTTTCTAAAAAGGTAAAATAGTAGTAGTAATAATACTAGTTGAAAACAAAAATGTAATAATTAGAAAGGTAAAATCAATTGAGGAGGAAAGAAAAAAATAGTTTTTAAGTAAAATATGCAAAGATGAAAAAAATAAATAAAATAAAAAATTCAAAAAAAGAAAATGAAAGAAAGAAAAAAAATAGAATAGTCATTCACTTCCACCATTGTTCTGCTTGGCACTCCTGTTTCCCAGTAGGGATGGTATAGCAGTTCCCTGTGTTCCACTGGTGAGTTCTTAATCTCCTTATTCTTTTGTGGTTAAGCAAGAGTCAATTTGTGCATCACCCACTGGGAGGCAGTGTTTCAGAATTGACCTCTGAGACAAAGCACAGCACCTCTCTAGGCTGTTCTCAGATCCTGCTACTCTGTGGTTCTCAAAACCGATTTGTGGGGATTTTGCAGCCAGGACACTGTAATAACTCCCAGGCTGTCCTTCTGCCTCAGATCAAAATGAGTTGTTTTCTAGAGCTCCCCTCTGTCAACACCTCTGAGAGTTTGCTTCCATACTTAGGGATCACGCTGTGCCCCACATCCGCGGACATCTCCAGAAGCAGCTTTCCTGCAGCCCGGCTCCCACAGTGTGCAGGACAGGAGACCTCACCTTATCCCAGGCCAAATCTGACATTTTTGTGTGCCTTGCGGATCTCTGAATCTGCCGCCCGTGTGTCTGCACTGATTGGAGAGCAGTGTTCTGGGTCCCCGGCTGTTCAGTGGGTGCTTCAGCTGCAGCTTTCAGACCGCAGCAGACATCCACCTCCCTCTGCAAGATGGCACAGTCTCCGCATTCACACTGGTGGCTCCGGCAGACAAAAACCCTGTGGCAGTGGGACTGCCTGGCCAGGAGAGCCCCGTTCAGCAATCCCCCACCTTCTCCTGGAGGATAACTGACCCTTAACTTGCCAACAAACACTCCCAGTGCGACTCTCAGCTGCTCTCTCTCCCTCTGTCCAGCAACAAAGCTCCAGATGCGTCCATCTATTCCGCCGCCATTTTTCACCTCCCCCTGTCATTTTCTTAAAGACACTGTCCAAAATAACTTCTAAAAATATCCTGGGCTTCATCAGGAAGACTTCTAGAGAGAAACAGGTATCCTGAGTCCTAAATCTATAGTATATTTACAGTTAGAGATTTATGAGGTATTAAAGTTGGCAGACCTCAGGAAGGAAATATATTAAAATATTTTTAAATGAAAAGCATCTAAGAGAAAATAACTATGGCTATTAAGATACTGGAGAGACTTTTATAAGGAAGGAGAATGAACAAGGATATGTTAACATAATCCATCATAATGAGACATATGGATATATCACCTGGGGATTTTACCAAATTCCCCAATACCCCAACCTTTTGGGGTCTCTTTGGTCTCTTTCAGGACCAAATAAATGTGAGTATTTGTTAATTTTTAACAGTATAAATTTATTCAGGATTATGGCCTAATTTAAGAATAAGTTGAGCCTGGCTGATGTGGTTCAGTGGTTGAGCATAGACCTATGAACCAGGAGGTCATCGTTTGATTGTTCCCAGGTTACAATCACCATGAGGGGATGTGCAGGAGGTAGCCGATCAGTGATTCTTTTTTAACATTGATATTTCTATCTCTCTCTCCCTTTTTCTTCTTCTCTAAAATAAATAAAATATATTTTTAGAAAAGATAAGTTGGAAAAAAATTAAATACATTTATGAATGATTGATGAATAATTAATTTTATGGTCACATAGAAAAATTGATATTATTGAGAACTAAAAGACTAGATCTGGCATCTGTCATGTTCTTATACTTCCCTGAGTCAGATGAGATTGAGCTCATGTTGCCAGTATCAGCAATCTGTACCAAAGGTGAGGTTTGAAGTTGGCATGACTAAACTATGTGCTCTGTCTTATAAGTTCTTTCTGTAGAGTACTCTTTGCATTCAGACCCAATTCAGTGGAATACTGGTAGGTGTGGCCAAATGTGAATAGCTGTGATATCATGGATACATCGTTGTCTGCCTTTTTACTGATGTTCACACCTTCTCTTTCTTTGTAAATGAACTTATACATTGTTTCTTTCAATGTGATACATTGGTACTTGATTATTTTTCTCCCTAGCACTATTTACATTATTATGGCACCTATTTTCAAAAGCTGTGTGTTTCAATAGCATACCATTTATGAATTAATATTTCTATCCCTTCAAGATAGTATTTAGGAGTTTTCCTATAGGGGAGTTGTTTTTCTTCGTTTTATTAACAGGCAAACCAAGATCTTAAGATAGTGGTTAACCATATTCTGCTGTTTTCTATGATATGGTGACCAATTTATAAATGTGTAATAACTAAAAAGGTTTCATTTTTTCTAAGTAAAACAAAATGAGAAAGTAGACACCAATTTATTTATTTTTTCATTTGTAAACCGGGACTTCTTCTTTCCCTAGACAACTTTCCAGGAGTAAACCCTCCCTCCTACCTGGACTTTATTGCAAACAGTCCTATATAATAAAGACTACTATGCAAATTGTGCCTTTGGGAGTTTGACTGACTGGGAGTTCTACCACTATGACGTGTGCTGACCGCCAGGTGGTGGTGTGGAATGAAGGCAGGCCCTGGCTGGCAGCCAGCAGCCAGGAAAGAATGGCCCCAATTGGCCCTGATAACCAGCCAGACCTAGGGACTCTACCCAGGCACAAATTTCATGCACTGTGCCTCTAGTATTTAATAATTATGAAGGCATTTAATTGTAAATGTATAATTAAAATACATTTCATTTTCAAAATTGAGCTATCAGCTATTAAAGTATGTACACATTTCTGGGGGGATAACTTGTAGTTAGGCTATACAGGATTAGAAATTATCAGGCCTGGCGAGGTTACAAATATAGATTTAAATGTCCTTTGAGCTTTTGAAAAATTATATAAAAATACAGGTAAATTATTTTCTGCAATTGTTTCTAAAATAATTTTAAAATTGTGTATTGATAATTTTAAATATGTGTATAGCAAAAGGGAAGGTTGTGGAAGCTTATCTATAAAACTATAAACAAATGGTGGTGATTATAACTCTATATCTGTACAGTGACTAAGGTAATTCATATCAACATATCCTTAGAACTAGAAAGAAAAATCAATTGTGAATATAAGGTTACTTTGGACAAAATAGAGATTCAACCATGAGACAGGAAATGCATTTATGGAAATGTTTGTTTTCATTATTAGATCAGGTTAAATTAATTTTCAACCATAATCAGTATCCAGAGCTAAAGAATGATGCAAGTTAAGTGTTTCACCCACCTCCTGCTATTTTCTTGGAGATTGACTAATGTCTACAATTATTCAGTATTAATTGCTGTTAATTCTTTGGAACAGTTTCTCATTGGTGGGCCTATAAACCTTGACATAAAAAAGATCATCATAATAAACATGTTTCCAAATACTATCAAAGAGTATATGCATACGCACAGACATGGACATATGCTTATATGCATCATATGTGCATGTGTATGTATGTATTATATGAACTACAAATATTTTTGAAATAAATATACATGTATAGGAAGATATGTAGTAAATGTATGAGAAACAAAGAGCATAGTAATTAAGAATTCAGCTTTTGTAGATCAGAATGCCTGGATTTGATTCTTTGCTTTATCACTTAAATTGTGGGATCTTCCTACAGTACCTAACCACTCATCCTAATGTTTAATCTATAAATTAGGGAATATACATACACTTAACCTCCAGGACTATTGTGAAGGTTAAATGATGTAATAGATGAAAATAGCTAGAATATTGACAGGAATATAGTAAAAACTTAATGAATATAAGATAATGATGAGGAGGAAGAAGAGGAGAAAAGTGGAAGGAAAAAATAGTCACTATTGGTAATAGTTCATTATTTTGAGGTGGAAAATAATAAAAATTACAAAAACAAATGCTTTCTTTAGCTACCAACCTTTTCCAGCTTTCTTGAATTCAAATTTAAGAAAGACATGTAACTAGATGTTATCATGATTGAGATTCTCTCAAATGTAAATTTATCATTTACTGCTCACTTAAGTTCAAATATTAAGAAAAAGGAGTTACTCCTATGCAAATACTCAAGAAAGAAGCAGATTTGGTTCTAATCTGAACATGAATAACCAAGAATACATGAAAGAATTTAGTAATATTCAGAATTATTGGAGAGCATAGTTAAAAAATAAACATAATGCCTTTAGTCAGTTAAATATCCAATATGAACAAGTGACAAGATATTAAGCAACAAAGTTAGTTAACAATTAATGAATTACTGTGGTGATTTATAGTAAGGAAATGTGTATTTTTTATTTTTTTACTTCAAGAAAACTTTAATCTAGATTTGTTTCTGGCTAACTCCTAAGAAAATAACTTTAAAAAATTTTACTTATATGTTCTTCTACTTAAAATTTTGTAAATAAATCACTGTTACTCTTATCTCAACATGTAGAAAATAGAATTTCACCTTTCTTTTAATTTCTCTATCTATATTTCTTAAAGTGTGCTTCCATGTACAGGCATGACTACTAACTATGACTCCTGCACTGGAAAGGAAAAAACATAAATTTCAGCTGTAAAACTTCATAAATGATTTCTTTTAAGAAATATTTTTATTGATGTTTTACAGAGAGGAAGGGAGAGGGATAGAAAGTCAGAAACATCGATGAGAGAGAGACATTGATCAGCCGCCTCCTACACCCCCCCCCTACTGAAGTTGTGCCCGCAAGCAAGGTACATGCTCCCCACTGGAATCGAACCTGGGACCTTTCAGTCCGCAGGATGATGCTCTATCCACTGAGCCAAACTGGTCTTGGCCTCATAAATGTTTTCTGAAAGATTTTGATAAGCAAATCTGCTGGAATACACTATTGATTTCCAACCATAAGGTTCCTTTTAAAGTACTGATTGCAATAATATCCAGGACTCATAGATCTTTAAAAACAGCTTAATTTCACAAAATTTATTTACAAAGACAAGCTAAGAAATGTGCTCTAAAATAATTAAAATGGCCCATGTTGCCCCAACTGGATGACTCAGGTGATTGTAGCATTGTCACACACAAAAACAAAAACAAAAAAAACAGGTTGCTGATTCAGTTCCTTGTCAGTTCACATGCCTTGGTTGGTGGTTCGATCCCCAGTTCAGGTTTGTATGAGAGGCAACTGATCAATGTTTCTCTCTCTCTACCCCTTCCTCTCTCTCTCTCTAAAAATCAATACACATATATTCAGTGAGGATTAGAAAAGTAAAAAAATATATAAGTTGCTTCTGCTATAGGAGTGGGATAGTAATTTGCCACTCAAAAGAGCAACTCGTCACATCCTAAAGAATCAGAAGGGAGAAAAGATATGAACTGACTGTGCCCTTCATCACTCCTCTCTGGCTTCCCTGCAATTGGAATCCTGCTTCTCTGCCTTTGTTGAAGCCACATGCAAACCCTCTCCTGGAAATTCTCCCAAGTATTTGGCTCCCTGGTTCAGGTCAACTCAGACTATGACTATTCTTTGCAGTTCATCTCAGATAATTATTGTATAAATGGCATATTTAGAAGTTGTAAGAGGAGGCTTAAACTGTAGCCCTGTTAACTCATTATTTGAGATGTTTTCTGCTGTTATTGATACTTAACCATGCAAATGATGCTGACCTCCAAAAAGAGGGATCACTCTGGCTTAGGTTATGATTTCACCTGAGTCTCTGTTGATTGGCCTTTTTTTTTTTCTGTTTCATGTAGTATCCATTGTTGGCAGAACTACAGGTAATACTTTAGAAATTAAATCTCATTAGTACTCAGTATACCAGGAGGATCAAGAGAGAGGGATTTTCTTATCTCCCCTACTTTTTGCATTGCTATTTATGCATTGTGATATCATGCATACTTGAACTAGTGATTGAGGGGAAAATAATTATCATAGGAATTGGCAGTTAGGCAATTAAAAATAGACAATAATTTATTTTTTTCAAAATTATAATAGTGCAGCCCTCGTTTTCTTTTTAAAATGTTAAGTAGGCAGAGTGTTCATCTGTCAAATTTTGAGTTTCTACTAAAGATAATTGGAAATTATAGGAAACCAGAGGACTGATGCACAAAACTCATGAACCTTGTGGTGGTGGTGGGAGGGGGGGACATCCCTCAGCCAGGCCTACACCCTCTCACAGTCCAGGAGCCCTTGGGGGATGTCTGACTACAGGCATAGGCCAACTTCCTGGCAGTCAGACCTCCTGAGTGCTGCTGTGGAGGCGGGAGAGACCCCTGTCATTGCTGCTGTGCTCTCCAGCTCTGAACTTGGCTTCTGGCTGAGAGGCGCTCTCCCTGTGGGGATTCACTGATTACAGGGGCAGCTCCTGCATTGAGCATCTGCCCCCTGGGGGTCAGTGTACATCACAGTGATCAGTCATGCCACTGTTTGGTTGCTTTGCATATTAGCCTTTTATCACATAGGATGTGCAATTGATTATTCTTTCTGCAAAATTTTTTATCCATCTGATTCTTCCTGGCTCAGCATTAAGAATGCATGTTGTTTTTTTATGTTTTGGGAAACCCTATATAATAAAAGGCTAATATGCAAATGGTCCCCTTAATGAGGAATTTGACCTAGAGTATGACCAGGGGGCGGAACCACTTGGCCAACAGCCTGCAGCCCCTCCAGCCAGCCCCACTTCTGATTGCCACCCCCCTACCCCAATCGGGGCAGAAATTATCTGCCAACCTTTAGTATCTCCTCTCCCTGGCCAGCCCGGCCCGATTGACCCCAATCAGGGCAGGCGAGCTAGACCCCACCCATGCACAAATTCATGCACTGGGCCTCTAGTATAAACATAATAATTATATAGTATATCCTGATCATGCTGAAATATAATATACTAGAATTCTCACAAGTTTGCTCCTTTCTCCCTTGTTTCCTTTTTTTTTTTGAGAATTATACTGTTTTTTTCTTCTCCATGATGTCTATTCTTATCTTACTGCATGGAGTAAGCACATACAGATATAAATATTTTGTGTTTAGACAGCACTAGCACACATGATCAATTTGGTAATTAAGTAAAAACATCAATTTATGAAAGGATATTTTAAAAAGTAAAAAGAGAAAACAGTCAAGCCAACTTGCTAGTTAATAAATAGGTAATAATAAGCTAACCAATGTAGACATAGCCTTACTGTTGTCTCTCTTAGATAATATTTGTAAACATTTATGATAGAGGAGAATTCTAAAATTTCTAGACTGAAATTTCTTGTCAAAATGTTTCCTCTTAACTTTTCCCCTCTCCCTCTGACTTTGTAAAATGTGCTCCAGTCTATAAACTTCAGCTGGTAGACTCCTGAGATCACAGAAATCTAAGAACAGAAGTTGCATTCCATGCAGTCAGGCAAAAACTTTATAGACATTATATCATTTTCTCCCAAGTAGTTTTTTAAAATTTCAGTTTTATCCTCACTGGAACATATGTTCTTAGAGAGAGAAGGGGGAGTGGGGCAGAGAAACACGAGAGAGAGAGAGAGAGCAAAAGAGAGAGAGAGAGAGAGAGAGAGACAGAGAGACAGAGAGACAGAGAGACAGAGAGACAGAGAGACATTGATCAGTTGCCTCCTATATGTGTCCAGACCTGGGATGGAACCCACAACCTAGGTATGTGCCCTGACAGGAAATTGAACTCACAATCTTTTTGGTGCACAGGACCAAATGCTCCAACCAACTGAGCCAACCAGCCAGGGCTACACCACCATTTAAAAAATCATTCATATATATATATTTATATATGTGTGTGTGTATATGTGTATCCTGCTCTCACAATAAAGTATATAAATTATTTGTCTTGAAACGCCATTCTGAAGAGTGCTTAACATATGCTGAACACATAGTAGTTGTTCAATAAAAACTTTCTAAATAAATGGACAAATGTATAATTAAGGTTATAATAAATGGGGCATTTTAATGTAATTAAATTAGATATGCTTTTTAAAAAATACTAAAGCAGTCCTGGAACATCCACCATATTATAATTAAGCCGAATTTACTGGTCTACTTCTTCTAGTACTATATCATGAAAGCCTTCTAAATCCATACTCAATTAAACTTTAAATGTAATTTACAAGTTAAGGATATAAATCACATTTGAATAAAAAAACTATCTTAATATTTTATGAAGTCCATGTTACTTATAATGTTTCATAACTCTTGGGTAACAATTTTATTGCAGGAGAAAACATCCTATTTCCAAATCTACCTTTAGAGTAATTTTGATAAAACTTTACCAAGGAACTTATTTTGATTTTTTCAACTGCACTGACATCTTCTAACAATAGATTTGAATCTTCTGCAAATCTCATTGTGTTCAATTGACATCACCAAAAATCAACAGGATTCGTATATGTTTTCATTTTGACTTTTTGGAACTTGGACTATATCTTCCAAACTAAATTTCCACTCTAAAATAGGAAGCTAAAAAGCACACTATTTGAAAATTCTAATGCAGTAATAATAATGCTATTATTAATTTTGAAACAAAGTCCAGTGTTCAACTAACCACTAGCATGGTTTTCCAGGAATGAATCAAAATCTTTCTAAGGATAAAGTCACTTTGAAAACATTTCTTTCAAAATAATAATAATGACATTGAATATTGACATTTTCAGAAATAAAATGATAATTTAATGTAAAATCTATAATAATAAAAATTTAATATGCTAATTAGACCAGACATCCTTCCAGACAAAGCCAGGGCTGCAAGAGAAGCTCGGGTCCTGGTGCCAGAGGGAAGCCAGTGCCAGCAGCTGAGAGTAGGAAGGCCTACGCTTGCACAAATTTCATGCATTGGGCCTCTGGTTTATATATAATGCCTTTATCTTTTAATGTTAGTTTTTGCTTATGAAATAATATTCTAAATTGCATCTGACAAACTCTTATTATGTTATTATTAACCAGCAGCCATTATTAAATAATAATGTTTTGTACCATCAGAAAGTATCTTTTAGAAAACCCAAGTTGTATTAAAAGAGAAATATTAATCAAAATCATATGCAGTCTATATCAGAAGGAAGTTAACTATAGAGAATGCATTTTGGGTTATTTAATCATACAGAATTTTCCATTTGCTGTATATTAGATATTGATTAAGATATTACTAAAGTTAATATAGAATAGTTTCTGAATTTAAATAAATAGCTAGCTTTTTTAAAAAAGAGAAATGGGAAATTTTTACTTGGAAAAATCTGTTAAAATACATGAATTTATGTATATTTGAAAAATAGAACATTATTCATGTAATTAATACTACATTTTAAAATATTAAAGATAGATTTACTTGATTTGGTCCAAATCTCAATTTAAAAACTTTTAAGTGCAAACATTAGTTTTCTGTTATTTATTTACTCTATAACCAAGTTTCAATTGATTTATTTAAAAGATCAACATCAGATATTTTAAAAATATATTTTATTTATAAAAACACACTTGAATTCCTACATGTGGTTTTAAATAACCCTTTAAATCAAACTCTCAACTTGAATAATTGCAAACTCAAAATTTAATATTGCTATATTTTGTAGAACTTCAGGGATAGAATTTGAACTAATAAGAACATTTAGTATGAATAGAGTTCTAGAAAAGTAATTTTTTATTATTTTATTGGTATTAAATATATCTCAAAATAAAAGCACTTATCAGAACACGTTTCAAAAATAGTTTTCAAAAATTAATGCATTGGGGCCATATAAATATATTTATGAATATTTAAGCAAACATAATCAGAAAACTTGGTGAAGTGTTTCAAGGGTAAATGTTTAAGTCTGTGCACTTTGACACCACAGAGAATTGAGTTTAAATCCTGGACAACGTTACACTTACTGTATAATATTGATGACAATAATAATAATCTTGATAACAAGGAAAAATAAGAAGGAGAAGAAGAATATGTAATACTTATTGAACACTTTCTAAGTTCTGGGCACTTTTCCAAGCACGTTTTGTACACTGGTTTATGTAATATTCACCCTTTGAGATGAATACGGTTATTATTTCTAATTCACAGAAACGTGCATGTGTAGAAAATTAAATGAATTGCCCGAGGTTAGACACCTGATAAAAGATGGAACTGCAAAACAAACCCTGACTGTGTAACTTCAGAGCCTATAAACTTACCCATTAAATTCTCCCAACTTCAGTTTTCTTCATCTGCAAAATGTAGCCAATACTACTATCTATATTAATAAAAGGATAATATGCTAGAGTAGATGTCTTCTGGATGGCCTATTGAACAAAGCCACAGCAGCTGCCTGAGGTTCAGTCAAGCCTTGGATGGTGGCTGCTGCTGCAAGAAGTTGAGGCTCAGACAGCTGCAGTGTCTGGCAATGGTAGCAGCAGAGGCGTGGTGGAGGCATCACCTTCCCCTGGTCTGTCCAGTCACCTCCTGCAAAGGAAAGCCAGAGGCAGCAGGAGCAAGAGGGTAATGGGGGTGGTACCTTCCCCTGATTGACTGGTTGCCTTTCCAGGAAACAGGCCTAACCCGTCAATAGGACATCCCCTGAGGGTTCCTGAACTGTGAGAGGGGGCAGGCCAGACTGAGGGACCCCTTCCCCTAGTGCACTAATTTTTGTGTACCAGGCCTCTAGTAACAATAATAACTTCTGCTGCTAGTACTACTATTACTTATGAGATTGCAATGCAGAGCAAATCATCAACACGTTTTTTGAACCACGTAAATGCAAATTAATACTTACAGAAAGTGTCAGTTGAGGAAAGTCAGTTACAACAAGCAGCTTATACCTTTTGTTGGTCCATTCTAATCAGTAAAAAATAATACTTGGAGAATGGCTCTCCATGTATGCAAATTTAACTATTTAAAACTCAGATTTTTTTTTTTTGAGATTATTTGACTTATAGAGACCACAAAATTAGGACTAAGTATACACCTGATGCAGATTTTTACTTTCAACTTTAGTCAGAGCACTAATCTTTGGGTTCAATTTGCTTGCCTTAATAAACTATATTTATTAGGGAATAAATGGTCATGGCTATGTTAAAGGTTCAAAAACATGTAAACAAATAGAAACCTTCATCTCAACATATTAATTTAATTATAAAGAAATTTTATATATATATACTCGTTTAAAAACAAGCAAACAAAAATCTTGCTCTCAACCTATTAATTTAGTTATACATTAAACTAAAGTTAAACTCTATCTGTGGCCTAACTTTCAATGAAATTAAGAGGATGCATTTCAGTACCTAAGGATTACTTAAATTACATAGCATTTAAATTATATGTGTTCACTGGATCTCTTTAACAACCAATTTATTACTTCTGAAATTATATTGTTAAATAGCTTCTAGAAGGTCTAATATATTTCCTGTTAATGATCTCAGAAACCCGAAGTCTTAAGAAAATAATGCTGAGAAATACGAACACTCTGGAAGGATATATATATATATATATATATATATATATATATATATATGAAAGCCACTATGTAAGGTTTTATTAGGTTTTTCCACCTGCAAAAACAGATGCTATATCAATTTTAAATCATTTTGTCAGTGATATTTTAGACATTTTGTAAATGATAATCTTACTTTTAGAAGTTGGAAACTTTTAAAGTTTAATGTGTCTCTACTATACACAGCTATAATAACATTGCATTTTTAAAGTGTTTCTTCTTGTTCTGGCCAGTGTGGTTCAGTTGGTTGAGCATCATCCCATGCACCGAAAGGTCACTAGTTCAATTCCCAGTCAGGACACATGCCTGGTTTGTGGACTCAATCTTCAATAGGAACCATGCTGGTGGCAGCCAATCCATGTTTCTCTCTGTAGTCGATATTCTCTTCACCTCCCTCTTCCTCTCTCTAAAATCAATTTAAAAATAAATAAATGAAGAAAGAAAGAAAGAAAGGAGGGAGGGGGAGGAGGGAGGGAGGAGAGAGAGAGAGAGAGAGAGAGAGAGAGAGAGAGAGAGAGAAGAAGGAGAAGAAGAAGAAGAAGAAGAAGAAGAGAAGAAGAAGAAGAAGAAGAAGAAGAAGAAGAAGAAGAAGAAGAAGAAGAAGAAGAAGAAGAAGAAGAAGAAGAAGGAGAAGAAGAAGAAAAAGGAGGAGGAGGAGGGGGGAGGAAGAAAGAAAGAAAGAAAGAAAGAAAGAAAGAAAGAAAGAAAGAAAGAAAGAAAGAAAGAAAGAAAGAAAGAAAGAAAGAAAAGAAAGAAAGAAAGAAAGAAAGAAAGAAAGAAAGAAAGAAAGAAAGAAAGAAAGAAAGAAAGAAAGAAAGAAAGAAAGAAAGAAAGAAAGAAAGAAAGAAAGAAAGAAAGAAAAGAAAGAAAGAAAGAAAGAAAGAAAGAAAGAAAGAAAGAAAGAAAGAAAGAAAGAAAGGAAGAAAAAAGGAAAGAAAGAAAGAAAGAAAGAAAGAAAGAAAGAAAGAAAGAAAGAAAGAAAGAAAGAAAAGAAAGAAAGAAAGAAAGAAAGAAAGAAAGAAAGAAAGAAAGAAAGAAAGAAAGAAAGAAAGAAAGAAAAAGAAAGAGAAGGGAAGGAGGGAAGGGAAGGAGGGAAGGGAAGGAGGGAAGGGAAGAAGAGAAGGGAAGGGAAGGGAAGGAAGGGAAGAAAGCTAGCCTTTTGGTTAAGTGGTTAGAGTGTACATCTGAAGCCCAAAGGGTGGGTCTCAAGTTTGATTCAAGTCAAGGGCAAGTACCTTGGTTGCAGGCTCCTCCCTGGCCAGAGCCTTGGCCCAGGGTCCTGCAGGAGGTGACCAATCAATGTGTTTCTCTCTGTCTTTACCTCTCTCTTTCACTCTCCCTACAAATCAATGGGAAAATATCCTTGGGTGAAGATTAACAGAGAGAAAGAAAAAGAGAGGTGGGGGTTGGGGGAGAGAAAGAAAGAATAGGAAGTTTCTTTTCCTTTGCATTAAGATTAAATTTTTGATGTAAAAATATCAATTACTTCCCATCTTATTTTTTTTCAAACTAACTGAGGGATGATCACCTTCATACGGATTTATGAAATTTGTTTTTTCAGAAACCAGACTATAATCCTAGCTCTTTTCTTAAAATTAATTATAAATAAAACAAGCTGCCCTGGTTGGGTAGTTCAGTTGGTTAGTTCTTTGTCCCAATATACCAAGGTTTTGGACTCCTTCTTTGGTAAGGGAACATACTAGAGGCAATCGTTGAATGCATGAATAAGTGAAACACCAAATCTCTCTCTCTAAAAATCCTAAAAAAAACAAATAGTAAATATTTGGCTACAGCTTAGACATAGTCTGTCCATTAGTCAGTGGTAGTGTGAAATCTGTCTTATTTATAATTTGACTCATTAGTTATATTCTATAGTTTCATGGTCCCTATTACTTGCTCAGTCTTTCCCACTCTTCTTGTATGACTTCCTACTCTTCCCTTTGCAGAGTCAGAGCCTCTAGGTTGGCTCAAGAGTGAGAGTAGTGGGAAACAGAGAGGTACCTACATATTGTAACTTTCCAAGCTGCTTCTAGCCTGGAAGCAGGCAGTTAATAAAAACAGTTCTATCTGAGAAATTTATCAGGTGGGGGTATAAGATGGAATATGGATTTACCAAAGGAAACTGAGAAGTTGTATGCAAACATAATGTGACCTTTAAAAATGCATCTGTACCTCTCTACTCTGTGGATGCTTTCTTCGTCACGGAGAGACTTGCAGACAGTTTAGCCTTTTTCCCTTGCTTTTCCTTTTGTCAGGCAATGGAAATTATAAAGGTTGACTTTTTTGACAGGATGCTACCATGAGAAGAAAAATTTCACTACAAGCAAAGGTCCTTTGTTTAGATTCATAGAGACTCATTCTGCAAATCTATTATTGATTTTGCCAGTTATTCTTATTTATAAGTTTTTTCCTTTATTGATTAAGGTATTACATATGTGTCCTTATCCCCCCATTGTCCTCCCATTCCCCTACTTATGCCCTCACCCCCCTGGTGTCTGTGTCCATTGGTTAAGCTTATATGCATGCATAGAAGTCCTTTGGTTGATCTCTCTCCTTTACCCCTCCCCTCCCCTGCCTTTCCTCTGAGGTTTGAGGGTCTGATCAATGCTTCTCTGTCTCTGGATCTGGTTTTGATGAACAAAAAACAGTTACTCTTTCTATGATGGCAGAAGTGGAGTTTTTAGATTAATGTAATTCTGAAATACCAGACAATTACTTTAAGGGAATTTGGACAAATGTTTATTATTAAATGTTTTAAATGTCAACAAATATGCATTTTTATAAATCAGCTTGAGGTTTTGATAACTAATTCAAGTTTAAGTGTCATTTTGCCCAAAGGAATGTAAATCAGCATTCCATTAAAAAAAATCAAAGAATGGTATACTTAGAGTGTTCATAACATAATTTAAAAAGAAATTGCCTTGAAATTACCCCTAAGTTGCAATTCAGTACCACCATAATTTCAGATACTTGAAGTTCAGACTATGATACTATTGAAGCAATATATATATATATATATATATATATATATATATATATATATGTAATCTTTTGCCAGTACCAAGAAAACAGGTACTTCAGATAAGATTTTCTCAGACCACTAGTAATTACTGGAAAGAAAAAGATAATAAAAATCTATCTTTTACACAAGATCAGCAGTTGCAAAATACAACAGAAGATAGCTTTGCTCCTTAGTCAGAATAACTTATAGGTAAATGATATTGTAAATTCAGGCATACTTTTAAAAATTGAAAAACCTAATATTCACTGTTTAGAAAATTCATCCCACTGAAATATATCTGAAACAATCTAGAAGTAAAAATTGGACAGCATGTTTCTTTAGTTCTATAAAATAATGTCTTGAATAATGTTTAGCTTGTCACCAAGGTCTTATCCATTTTGCGGGTGTTTTTGTTTGATTTTTATTGTTTATATTTAAAAATATATTTTTATTTATTTCAGAGAGGAAGGGAGATAGAGAGATAGAAACAGCAATTATGAGAGAGAATCATTGGTTGGCTGCCTTTTGCATGCCCCTCACTGGGAATTGATCCTGCAACTTGGATATGTGCCCTGACCAGGAATCATAGGTTGACGCTCAACCACTGAGCAACATTGGCCGGGCTGTTTACATTTTTTAAAACCTTCACTCTCATTCTAATAATGATAGATGCAGTCATGTTCACCATTCTCATGGAGTTCTTCGTGAAGGTAGCAATTACAGGCACAATTAGCAACAGCTATCTCATCATTTCTACTACTGAGAGGTCATAAAAGTTTTCATTTTTTACTTTACCCCTTAACTACATACACAAGCTGTAGAATCTAACAAGCCTGGAGCTTTTATGAATACTTGATCAAAGTTAAAACTTGCACCAGAATGTCCTGGTGGTCTCCAGGTCAGTAAGTGAGTCCCAAGGCTCACATATATCCTGCAGCCCTTAAATCCCAGAATCTTCCAAGATATGCTTCATTGTAAGGTCCTATGGAAGTACAAAATGCATATTTTTATTAAAATGCTGTTTCCATTATTAATTAATATTTTAATAGAATTCCAAGTATTATGATGGTTGCTATAATTGTAGTTTTCTCAGCCAACAAAATTCTCTTTATATTAGTGCAAACTTTCAACAACTTGGATAACATTTTTATTTTCAGTATAGTGATTGCTTTTTACTTAACTGAGCAATACTTTATTTAGGGCTTGGGGCCAAGTGTTGTATTTACTAGATATTCTTTCCTTTTAGATAAAAATAAGATTTTAGCTAAAATATACATATATATTTTTCATATAATTAAAAATCATGAAACAGGTTTAGAAACTTTGTTTATATGAAACAAATCGTATGTGCTATGCTGGCAGGATACTTCCTTTAGTCTAAAAGTGTGTTAATAAGATTGGACATCAAAAATGCTAATATCAATTTCTAAAATAAATAAGCATTCATTGCTTTGCCTTTTAAAATATATCTACTTATAGTTATTCCCCTAGAGAGTGACTATGCTTTTATCAACGGCTGTTATTTTTTTAATTAAGATATTTTTATAGTCACAAGAGAAAAAATATTAACTTTTGTTTATCATTAAAAATGTAAGTGTGTTCTGTGGTCAGGTCATTAATTTTGTTGGATCATCATTCTGTACACTAAAAAGATACTCAGTGAGGGCACATACCTAAATTTCAGTCAGGTTCAATCCAGTAGGGAAGCAACTGATAGATGTTTCTCACTTCAATGTCTCTCTCTCCCCCACTTCCTCTTTATCAAAAATCAATTTAAAATTATTTACACATAACTGCATTAACAAAATACTAATCTTTATTCTGCTATGGGGGAGAATCAATTGTACATGCTTTAATTGATGTTTTCCAATTTAAAAAATACACAAAAATTCAAAATTTAATTAAGTTAGTTTTTTAAGGATGAAATTCTCAATGTAGAAATATAATGTGTCAGCACAATGCATTTTATATGCATCAAGTGAACTGTCATTTCTATCTCATTAACAGATGGTGATGTATTTGAAGGTAAGAGCAGCAAAATGGCAGAGAGAAAAATAGTTAATATTTTGGAAACTTTTTATAAAATAAACTGATTAACAAGATAGAGTGGTCAGAAATTACTACTTAATTAAAAGTACAGAATTGAATTTTTGTGTATAAGAAAATATACACTTTATAATAAGTTCCTTCCTAAAACTTCAGCAAATGCATAGAATGTTAATTTGAGGATCTGAAGTTCCTAAAGCTAGAAGAAATATATTATTGAATGGTCCTATTTCTACTCCCCTGCTTCTCACTCTGTTATTTATATATTAAATTGCTTTTTAACTGTTTGGGTGTATATGTAATATTAATCAACCTAAGTTTTAAATTTCCTAAAGAATTCCAAATATGTTTTAAATTATTTTAATGTCTACTAACATATGATCTAGTTTAGAAGCCTCATTAAATATTTGTCATTTGATTTACTAATTATTCTCAAGTTTACAATTATTCATGAATGTACTGTGGGTGACAGAAAGTTTTGTAAAATATTGTAATAATATTGACTGCAAGAAGCATACAATCTAGGAGAATCTGATGGATTAAAGAAAGTAACTGGTTACCCATTCTATGAGTTAAAAGGTAAGAGGAAAATTTCAGAATGTTTAGAAGAAATATTTGTTGACAACAATGGTAATTTAGAGTAGTTACATCCTCAAAGTAGCAGAATATTACTAGTAGCAGAGAAGCCGAATTTAAATGTTGCTAATTTATTTGTGTGCTCAATAAGAACTTTTATATTTTCTATTGTGCTTGCCTAATATTCTAAGACTAGAGACAGTTCTTTAAAATAATTTTTAGAAAGGTTACTTATATAATGGTGGCTTTTAGAAGTTGCAGTTAGATAGCTACAGTGCTTTTAAAAGTTATTATTCTCAAAAAGTAATAGCATCCTATCTAATAAAAGAGTAATATGCAAATTGATCATACCTCTGCTATACCCACAAGCCATGCCTACCAACCAATCAGGAGTGTATATGCAAATTAACCCCACCAAGATGGCTGTGGCCAAGAAGAGAGCAGGAGGCTTGGGTTTCCCCAGGCTAAGGAAGAAGCCTAGCTTTCTGCACACCCTGGCCTGTCTGGACATATGCTCAAGACTACAAAGTTTCAGTTAAAGAAGAAAAATAAATCCCAACAAAAATGGCTATGGCCACAGTATGAGCAGGAGGCTTGTTTCTACTCAAGGCTACAAAGTTTCAATTATAGAAGATAAATAAATCCCAGATCCCAGGGCCTCTGCTTGGGTCACCAGGGGGTATGGCTAGCCTGCCAATCACCATAGACCCCTCACCCAGGCCGCCCCATGCCCCAAGGGAACTCCTACACTGATATGGGACACCCTTCAGGGAAAACCAGCTATCCCCCATCTGTACACCAGGCATCTATCCTATCTAATAAAAGAATATTATGCAAATTGACCATCACTCCAACATACAAGATGGCTACCCACTTGGCTACACCAAGTGGACACAATATGGCTACCAAAAGATAGCCAGCAGGGGAGGGCATTTGGGAGGGACCAGCCCTGCAAAGGAGGGCAGTTAGGGGTGAGCAAGCCTGCAAGGGTGGGCAGTTAGGGGTGACCAGGCTGGCAGTGGAGGGAAGTTGGGGGCTACCAGGTTTGGCAGGCAAGGGCACTTGGGGGGGACCCAGGCCTGCAGGGGAGAACAGCGAGGGGTAACCTGGCCTGCAAGGGAGGGAAGTTAAGGGTGACTAGGCCTGCAGGGGAGGGCAGTTAGGGTCAAACAGGCTGGCAGGGGAGCAGTTAGGCATCAATCAGGCTGGAATGGGAGTAGTTAAGGGGTGATCAGGATGGCAAGCAGAATAAGTTAGGGGCAATCAGGAAGGCAGGCAGGCGAGCAGTTGGGAGCCAGCAGTCCTGGTTGTAAGAGGGATGTCCGACTGCTCATTTAGGCCCGTTCCTAAATTTTAAAAGTTTAATACTGTATAATACAGGCCCATAGAGATTGGATACTCTAGATAGACATGACCATGTCTCCAAGTTCTGTGCTTTATTCCCTGCTTTTACCAATGCAAGACTTGTTGAAAAGTTTTTGCTTTATAGAATTATTATAAATAATATTGTACACTAGAGGCCCAGTGCAGGAAATCCATTCAGGGGGTGGCAGGGGAGGGGCTGTCCTTCAGCCCAGCCTGCTCCCTCTCCAATTTGGGACCCCTTGAGGGATGTCTGACTGCCCATTCAGACCCGATCCAGGTAGGGTAGACCCGATTCCTACCTGGATCGGGCCTGAATGGGCAGTCAGACATCCTTCACACAATTCAAGACTGCTGGCTCCCAACGGCTAACCTGCCTGCCTCCTGATTTCCCCTAACCACTTCTGCTTGCCAGCCTGATCACCCCTTAACCACTCCCCTGCCAGCCTGATTGAAGCCTAACTGCTCCCCTGCAAGCCTGGTCTCCCCCCTCTGCCCTCCCCTGCAGGCTTGATCACCCCCAACTGCCCTCCCTTGCAAGCCTGGTCCCTGCCAACTGCCCTCCCCTGCTGACCATCTCGTGCTGGCCATCTTGTGTCCACATGGGGGCACTATTTTTTGACCACATGGGGGAAGTCATCTTGTGTGTTGGAATGATGGTCAATCTACATATTACTCTTTTATTAGACAGGATTCAGGCCTGATACACTGGTGGGGACCAGCTGGTTTGGCCTGAAGAATGTTCTCGATCAGGGTGGGTATTTCCTTGAGGCATGGGGGTGGCCTGAATAAGGGGACTGTGGTGGATTGCAGGCCAGCCACACACACACACACACACACACACACACACACACACACACCGCCCCCCGGCAAGCCAAGCTGAGGCCCTGGTATCTGGAATTTATTTGTCTTCTACAATTGAAACTTTGTAGCCGTTGCAGAACCAAGCTCCCTGCTTGCTCTGTGGTGCCAGCCATTGAAACTTTGCTGCCGTAAGCTGAGGCCTGGGCCTGCCAGAGTGTTCGGAAAACTTAGCTTCCTCCATTGCCAGGGGCAACTCAATCCTCTCCTGCTTCTCTATGGCCCTAGCCATCTTGATTGGGTTAATTTGCATACTTGTTCTGATTGACTGATGGGCATGGCTGCTGGTTGTGGCTTGTGGATATAATGGAGGTATGTTCAATTTGCATAGTACTATTTTATTAGATAGGATATTAATTATTATCTCACATAACCCATTCTTTAATTACTATAGGTTTTTCTTTCTCAAATTTGGTTTCACTTAGCTTTGCTTTTAATAATGAATAACAAAAGGGCTACAAATATAGCTTATAGTTAGAAATTTTTAAACATTTATAAGCTGTAGAGAAAAGGAGACCCTTATTCACTGTTGCTGGAATGCAGATTGTAGCAGCCATTGTGGGAAGCAGTATAAGTTTTCTCAAAATATTTAAAAAGTGATTCCACTTTTGGATATATATCAAAAGAACCCCCCCAAAAAAACCTACTCTAAAAATATATGCACCCCAATTTTCATCACAATGCTATTTACAATAGCCAAGGTATGGAATTAATTTAAGCACCTATTGATAGACAAGTGGATAAAGAAGAGTGGTACATATATACAATGGAATATTACTTGGCTAAAAAAAGAAAGAAATCTTATCTTTTGTGACAGTATGACTACACTTAGAGGGTATTATGCTAAGTGAACTATATCAGAGAGAGAAAGACAAATACCATAAGATTACACTTACATGTGGATTCTAAAGAGCAAAATAAATGAATAAACCAAATTGAAAGGGACTTAGGGATATAGAGAATAGACTGATTGTTGCCAGAGGAGTGGGTTGTTGGGGGCAAGCTAAAAAAGTTAAACGGATTAAGAACTACAAATTGGTAGTTATGAAATAGTCAAGAGGATATAAAGTACAACATTGAGAATATAGTCAATAATATTTTAATAATGATGTATGGTGCTAGTTGGGTACTTGTAATGTCAGGGGGACCATTTTGTAAAGTACAATATTAGATTGTCTAACCATTACACTATTTACCTGAAACTAATACAAATAATATTGAATGAAATCTGTAAGTGAAAAATAAATTTTAAAAATAAAATTCAATATATCTATTAGAATATAAAGTAGCCATCAGTAAATATACAGGTATCATTCATTGCATGTAGTTTCTATCCTTATGAACTCAACAGTGGTTTGCTTAATCCACTTAAAAAAATTGTACTTGGCCCTGGCCGATGTTGCTCAGTTGCCGATGTTGGATGTTGTCCTGTGCACCAAAAAAGGTTGCCAGTTCAATTCCTGGTCAGGAAATATGCCTAGGTTTGGGGCTTGATACCCCAATAAGTGTGTGTGTGTGCAGGAAGCAGGCCATAGATGTTTTGCTCTCACATCGATGTTTCTCTCTCTGTGTGTGTTTCACTCTCGTTTTTTCTCTCTCTCCCTCTAATTTCCTCTCTCTCTAAAACTTCTTTAAAATACTAAAAAAATTAAACATTTGTACTTCTTTTTTATTTATTTCTTAACAAAAAAATAAATAAATACATAATTTTAAATTACTTCAATAAATATTTATTGGCTACTAATTCTAGGGACTACAGTTACAAAGGAATATGCAGTCTTTGCTCATGAAGGCAGAAATACCATAAGTTAAATATATAAGAAAAAAGTAACAATATTTTCTAGTTCAGTGCAACACAAGTAGCAGAAAATTATCTACATATATAAAAGCTTAAGTGACCATTGGACAATTCGACCATTTGCCTGGTAGCTATGATGCACAATGATCACCAGGGGGCAGATGTTCCAACCAGTAGAAGAGGGAGCCTAATTCCTCACAGAATCATCTGTGGGTTAGGTTGCTGCTGGGGCACTGTCAGCCCCAAATCTGCTTTACCTGCACCCCAGTCCCAGAGATTGGTTTCAGTTCTATCCCCAAGGGCCATGCCCAGGGACCCCACCAATGCATAAATCTGTGCATCAGGCCTCTAGCTAACTATAAAGGGACATACAAGGTCATATTAAATACCATCATTAAAAGCAACATTTAGTAACTGGGAGCAGAATATTAACAGCTTGTTTATATGAGATGGCATGATATTAATTTTTATAAGTCAGAGTGATCTTGATAGATGTGTATCTAATTACAGAAAAAAAGGATGCTTATGTAAATACTACATGCATTTCAACTAGTTAGAAATTATAAGCTGCTCAGCATCATCTCATTTAATTTCATAGATACACATTGCAAATAATTTCTCTTTGAGCATATGCCAGAATAATCTTTGTATGGGTGGCTTTCATTTATTTTTACAGTCCTCATTATGTATCATTTTTTTTCCCTCAGGAGGATATTGGGTCTTATACTCAGATTTTAGTTAAGTCTATGAATTTGCACTTAACTGATTACCTAGAAGTGTAATCAGTGATTCTTCATGAGCTTTAGAAATATTAGCATTAAATCTGTGGCTAACCTCTAGCAAATATATAACAAATATATATGACGTTTCTTCTTATATTTCAAAACAATTTTCTTTTTTTTATACTTTTCACTTTTCTTTTCATTAGTGGCTCAGTGCATGAAATTCATGCACATTAAAAGGGGATTAATTAAAGGAAATAATTTAATATTGCTATTTGTTCTTTCTCTATAATAGAAGTTTCAGAAATGAAAGAAAATTAGTAAAATGTATATGAAAACTTCCTCATATCAGTGTCTGGGATGCATCACGGGACCCAGAGTAAAGTCCGCACCCACTGACATGTGCCTCAAAATCATGAAAGACCCAGATGTGGCAGGCCCCCGTCCCCATTGGGCAAGATCCAGACTTGGCCAGTCCCACCCTTGTCAAGCTGCGATGGGCAGGGGATGTAGCCTCAGGTCCCCAGGCCTGGTGCCAAAACGAAGGGCATGACCTGAGATCCCCTGTCCCGCCCCATTGGGTGGGGCCGTAGCCTGAGGTCCCCTGTCAAGCCTCGCTAGGCAGGAGAGTGCAGCTTCAGGTCCCCTGGCCTGGCACCAGAAAGGGGGCACAGCCTCAAGTCCTACATCAAGCCCTACTGTCGGGGGGTGCAGCCTCAGGTCCCCTATTGGGCCCCGCTGGGCAGGGGACTCAGTCTGAGTTCTCCTGACCCAGCACTTGGGGTGCAAGCCCTCCTGGGTGGGGAGCTTGGCCTGAGGTCCCCTGTCAAGCCTCGCCAGGCAGGGAGGCACAGCCTCAGTTCCCCTGGCTTGGTATTGGGGGGGTGTGGCCTGAGGTCCCCAGCCTGATGCTGGGGGGCAGTAGCCTGAAGTCCCTTATCAAACCCCACCTGGTGGGGGGCACAGCCTGTGGTCCCCCAGCCTGTAGCTGGAGCAGGGGGAGCAGCCTGAGTTCCCCTAGCCCAGCACCAAAATGGGAAGTGCACCTAGAGGTCCCCTGTGAAGACCCACAAGGTGGGGGGTGTGGTTTGAGGTCCCCTGTCAAGCTCATCCAGGGAGGAGGTGCAGCTTCAGGTCCTAGGTGCTAGGGCAGGGTTTGCAGTCTGAGGTCCTCTGGCCTGGTGCTAGGATGTAGGGTGTGGTCTGAGGTCCCCTGGACTGGTGCTGGGGTGAAGGGCATGGCCTAAATTCTCCCAATCCAACACTGGGGGTGCACCTTGAGGTCCCCTGTCAAGCCCTGCTGGATGGGGGGCATAGCCTGAGGTCCCCTGTCAAGCCCAGCCAGGCAGAGGGGCGCAGCCTTAGGTCCCCTTGCCAGGTGCTGAAGTGAGGAGTGTGGCCTGAGGTCCTTAGCAAGCTCCTCAAGGTGGTGGGCATGGCCTGCAGGCCACCTGAGGTCCCCTGTCAAATTCCAATGAGTGGGAGTTGTGGTCTGAGGTCCCCTGGCCTGGTGCTGGGGTGGGAGAGTGCCTTGAGGTCTCCTCTGTAGCCCCAATGGGTTGGGGACACAGCCTGAGGTCCTCTGTGAATCTCTGCCGGATTGGGGGCATGTCCTGAGGTCCCCTGTCAAGATCTGCTTGGTGAGGATGCCACCTGAGTTCCCTAGTCAAGCCCTATGGGGGTGGGGAAGGGTGTAGCCTCAGGTCCCTGCTGATTCCTCATTAAGACTCCTTATGGGAACTTGGCTTTAGCTGTGGGTGCAGCCATCTTTGTGACAGAGTGATGTTCAATTAGCATATTCATTTTTTATTAGATAGGATTTTGTATACTGAAATAACCATATTGTCTCTTTTTTAAAACAAAATAAAAATTCTTTAAATAATGAACAAATAACATTTTAAAATATGTACTTATAGAAAGTGGTGAACTCTACAAGATTTTTGCCAAAAACTAGTATTCTAATGGGTCAACACAGTTTTTAATAAATATAGTGGATTCAAGAATGTAAAGTCATTAGTGATACTCTGGTCAAAAAATGAAACTGAAACCTAAAGTGGTTCAGAGATTTGCTAATGGCTATTGAAACTAGTTAGTGGTAGAACCAGGGTCAGAATTTAGCTCATTTTTTTTTAGATGTCTAACTACTCTTTTGATGGTGATATGAGGCCTGCAATCTTTACTGCTATCTACAATTATATATTTACTCTAAAAATATTATAAATATTATATATGTATATGTATATGTACAGATACACACACACATATACAGGGGTGGGAAAAAGTAGGTTTACATAATGCAAATAAATGGGGAAATTAATAAATATACTATTTGGCCCAGTGATCCCATTTCTAGGAATATATCCTAAGAATACTGAAATACCAATGAGAAAGAATATATATACCCTTGTGTTCATAGAAGCACTATTTGCAATAGCTAAGATCTGGAAATAGTCCAAGTGTCCATCAGTAGATAATTGGATAAAAAATGATGTGGTACATTTACATGATAGAATACCATGAAGCTGTAAAAAAAGGAGGATCTTTTACACTTTGAGACAGTTGGAGGGACCTTGGAGAATATTATGCTAAGTGAAATAAGCCTGTCAGAGAA